>PVJH01007525.1:0-92362 GCA_004026705.1 Nesogale talazaci | reverse complement strand
GCTACAATAGCCAATTAACTCTTCTCCCTGTCCCCTGTCCCGTATTGCCCTTTGTCCTCTACAAGTCATTCTCTCAACTGAGATCACAGCCTTCTTTCCAAACCTTTTCTGACTCTGGCATTCCCTTACTGAATACATTGTGTTGGCTCCCCTTCGATCTTGAGCAAGATCCAAAGTCCTAAAGGTGGCTTACTCAGCAGTACACCTGACCTGGTCCCGGCCTGCCCGTCAGCTCTGACTCCCACTGTTCTTACCCTGACAGCCAGTGTCAATGCTCTCCTGCTGACTTTCCCCTCTTTCCCTGTCTCTCACTTTCATCTTCCACCTCCCCACTCACTGGGATCATTCATAATCATTCTCTAGTGGTCAGGTACAGCTGCCGCCATTGCCCACCACAGGATGCCTTCTAGAATTTCTTCCCTTTGTTCCTGCAACAAATGTTTATCGAGTGTCTCCTTGAGTCAGGCAGTGAAGATGGAGTGTCAGTGAAGACAAGCAAGACTTTCACTCTTTGAGAGCTAGCATCCACGGTGGGGAAGACAGTAAATAAATTTTAGACATCATGTTAGAGGTATTGAAAGTGATGAAACACAACACCAACCATTCCAAACCCAACCCACTGCTTTCGAATCTGTTTTGACCTACCATGGCCATTAGAGTTTCCAAAGCTGCAAATGTTTTTTCTTTTTTAACATTTTATTGGGAGCTCTTACAGATATTAACACAATCCATAATTCACTTAGATCAAGCATAATCGTACAATTGCCGCCACCATCATTTCCAAAACTTTCCCCCTCTTCTTAAACTCTTTGATATCACCTTCCCTTGCTACCCTCTTTCCCCATCCTGTCCCCCCACCTCACCCCAGGAATCTCTTTATGAGACCAGAGAGCTTCACCTTTGTCTCAAAGAGCAGATAATGTGTTTCAACTGCTGACCTTGTGGTTATGAGCCAAATGCCTGGCCCACAATGCGACCAAGGTGCCTTATTGATAGTGATGGGAGCGATAAGAAAAATAGAATAAAGTATGTGTGTGTGTGTGTGTGTGTGTGGCTACCCTAGCTCTGGTGACATTTGAATTTAAACCTGAAGGAGGAGAAACCAGCCATGCAGAGATCAGAAGAAAGACAGCTGGGCAGTTGAAGCCAGCGAACAGGCCCTGGGGGGGATTTTCTTGACAAGTTTGAGGAATAGAAAGAAGATCCACTTTGCTGGAGGAGGGAGCGCAGAGGACAGTCAGGCGGCAGTGGGCTTGGTTGGGGCCAAGTCATGCATCACCTTGTAGGACCCAGAGAAGAGTCAGGGGTTTATTTCAAGTGCAGTGTAAACTCCTGCAGGACTTTAATCAAGGAAGCGATGCAATCTAATAGATTGACTGACTGGGTTCACATAACGGCTTTCACCTACTACCCAACTCACAATCGAGTGCAGTCGCTACAAAGGATTTTAGAATATTTTCATCATCCTGGAAAGATACTCATTATCCAGACTTACTAGCTACCACTCGCCACCTCTCCATCTCTCAGCCCTCATCCACCGCTAATCTTCCTTTTGTCACGAGTTGGCTATTGTAGACGTTGCAGGTAAATTGAACCCTACAATATAAGTTTTTTTGTTGTCTTTTGTTAATAATTTAAGTGTGTTTGGTGTCTTTCATTTAGCATCATGGTTGCAAGATTTATCTAAATCGTAACGTTTTTTCAACGCTTCATTCCTTCTTATGGTGGAGTAATCTATTGTGTGATAAACCAACACCACTGTCAGGGAGTCAATTTTGACTCACAGTGACCCTATTTAAGATTGTCAAGGACATACATCCTTTGGAAGAAGATGACTTCATTTTTCTCCAGTGGAGTGACCTGTGAGTTTGAACAATCAACCTGGTGATTAACTGGCCAGCACTTACCATGCCATCTTGTATTTTTCTGCTCATCAGTTGATGGTCATTTGAGGTTTTTCCCCCTGGGTTTTGGTTGGTGTGATTAATACTGCTCTGAATACTTAACATGTTTTTGTGTGGACATACATTTCGGTTTTCTTGAGTATACACCTAGACATGAACTTGGGTCCTATGATCATGCTGGTTGCCCTGTTGGGCAGGCATTAGGCGTTAACTGTAAAGTGGGCAGTTCAAACTCATCAACTGCTCTGTGGAAGGAAGAAGAGGCCATCTACTTCCATAAAGATTTGCAGCTTCAGAGAAACTATAATAGGGTTAGGATGGGTCTGAATCAACTTGATGACAATGGTTCTTCCTTTGGTTATGGTAACTCTAGGTCACTGAATGGTCCTAAGTGTGCACAATAGCTTACCTCGGGGTTGGTAGTGTGAACCCACCCAGCAGCACCACCGAAGAAAGGTCTGATGGTCTGCTTTCACATAAAGGTTACAGCTAAGAAAACTATCTGTCTACTCTGTGACTCAGGAGGTTGTCCTGAGTTGGAATGGAGTCAGTGGCAATGGGTTTGTAGATGTGTGCTGAATCTTTTGAAGGGCTGCCAAACTTTCCCCATAGGTACTGCACCATTTCACATCTCCAGGAGTGATTTAGTTTTAGGAGCTTGTGCTGGTTTGACTGTGGTCCATGGCTTATAGGAGGCAAGAGTAGAAGCAGACGGACCTTGGAGAAGGCCGCTGCAGGACTCCTAAGCCAAGCAGGGGGGGTTGTGTGGAAGATGGGAGGGAGATGGGCGGGTTGAGTTCTTTGTGGACTTGATGTAGCATGAGAGACAATACGAAGAGTCAAGGGAGACTTTCATCTTAAGAATGGAGTGGATGCCTGTGCCATTTAGTGAGGTGGAGGAATTGGCAGAGTGAGTCAGGCATTCTCTTTTGAACAAATTAAGTTTGGGTTGCTTACGAGGCCTTCTGAGCTGAGAAGTGAAGAGACTGTTGATATATGAGTGCAGAGGTTTGAGTGAGAGAGATACATTTGGGATAATCAAATATTTAATGTCAAAGGACAATAATTTAATCTGTGGGGGGAGTGAGCAATGGGGCATTTCAGTATTTAGAGGTTAAGCAGAGGAGAGGAATCCATCAAAGGAGAGACAGGGAGTGACTGCCAACAAGGGAGGAAGATGATTAGGTGATAATGGGAGTACCATGGAAATGTTTCAAGGGGACGTTTCCAGAAGGAGGATGTAGACATCTGTGCCATGTCATCCTGAAAACAGCAATCATGTGAAGGCCGAAAAGTGAGCAGTCCATATGACCACGTACCCCGTATTGGTGGTGTCTGTGGGAATGGGCTGACCGGCTGGGAGAGGAAGAGAAGTTTGCTGGTGGTGTGGAGATAAAAAACCGAGGAGTCAGGTGACAAATGGGCCATCCCGATGGGTGTTGAGGTCACTCATAATCATGACAGGCATGCTATCAGAAGGAAGTGGGTGAATCAGGCCTAAGTTGCCAGTGTTTGGGCAGGAAGACACAGAGATCTGAAGATAGCAGCGATAGGAGGGGAGGGGTGAGTGGAGCATGATGAGAAGCCACCAGCTTGAAAGGAGATTGGGTTTTGAAGGAGACATAGAAAAAAATATTTTGGAACTGGTCATGGGAAGCAAGGACATCAGTTTTCCCTTCCGGGTCTGTTGGCCTTGGTGTACGAAAGAAGACATCGGGCACGTGGGAAAGTTGTAGAGAGATGGTTTCCTTAGAGAACAATTAGGCTTCATCTAGTGTCAGAACCTGAAACCAGGTCGCCATGTTGGACAATTTTTAAAAGCGTTTTATTGGCATATATTTCACATCTCATACAACTCAACAGTGCAATCACATCAAATGGAGTGTATAGTCATCTTCACAATCAATTTCAGAACATTTACTTCTTTCTTGTACTCACTGGCATCGGTTCCCCACCTCCTCCCAACCTCCCTCCTCATATCTTCCCAAGAACCCATCAATGCAAGCACTGTCTCCACAGCACGAGTCATCCTGGATTTCAGATACGGAAAATCGGAAAACAAAATACAGGAGAACAAAACAAAGAAACCCCACTATCCTCTGCATGGAAGCAAAGGTGTGCACAAATTGTTTTATGACCATTTATGGACTCCAAAGGGGGCTCACTGAAGGGTTTGGGAAGGTGGGTCAGAGCAGGGTGTGGGGTTACATGTTGGGTTGCTAACTGCAAGATCAGCAGCCTGAAACCACCAGGAAGCTTACAGAAGAAAAATGGGGCTTTCCACTCCTGTGAAAGTTCCTCTTGGAAACTCAGAGAGGCAGTTTTGCTCGTGCTATAGGTCACCATGAGCCAGAATCGACTTGGTGGAAGTGAGTTGGTTGGTTGTGTGCTCTTAGCACTGTATTTGATTCTAGCACCTCTTCTCCTGTACTGTTATGGTTATTGGTGCAAGAATCCTCTCTTTAGGCTATCATGTTGTTAGTGGCTCTCGAGTTTTCTCTGACTCACAGTGACCTTCCTTAGGAATGAAGGGGCAAAACATTGCCTCGTCTTGTGTTTTCTTCACAATCACTGGCATGTTTGAGTCATTGCTATGACTGTTGTGTATTTTGTGTGCCTTTGAACACAGGGGCTCATCATCTATCTCCTATGCACAGTGTTCTGTTGATGAATCATACCATGTGAATTGGCTAATTGTCAGAAGTAGAGTGCCAGACCTTTCTTTCTTTCCAGCCTGCCTTCCTCCGAAGCTCTGCTAAAATCTGCTCAACATAGTGACACTACTGGTATTTGAAAATATAGAGTGGCTTCCATCATCGTAGCCACATGTAAGGCATCACAGAATGATGAGTGGTGACTTCCTCCCTGCTCCTCACCTCCTTCCACCTCTCCTGTGTCCAGTCCCATTGTTTTTTCCTCCAGATTGTTTATTCTGCCGTAGATAGGAAATTTTTAATAGTCACCCTCCAATCTCCAGATTCTACCCCAAAGCTCACAATACAGTGAATGCTCAACAACATTTGTTGAATGAATGAGCGAACAATTGAAGCTCTTCATATCATGCAATCAATAATGTAAAAGTAGACCAATGGACTGATGGCTCCAGAGAAGCCTGTATAAAACCCAGGGCTTTCCCATTCCTCATACCTGGAGTTCGTTCTCATTCTGCCCCTGATGTAGGAGTCAAGTCTGTCCCACATTTCATCTCTGAATTGCCGGCAAATATCAGGTCATAAGATACTGAGGCATACAGGGCATAAGATACTGAGGATCCCTGGGTTCCCAGCTGGCCCCACCGCTTGGAAGTTGAGGTAGACTGATTGGATTGGGTTGTTGCAGAAGTTTGCCAGTTTGCAGTGAGAATTGAGTTGAATTTATTATCATCGCTGCCAGTGGTATTTTGCCAAATATTTATTGAATCCGAGAATTCCAGAGGAGTGCGAGGGGTTGGATAGGCAGGCAGTTGGCGGCCAGCGTAGCCTGTGTTTGAGCTGGCAATGCTCACTCCGCCTGGTGTTTAATGACTTCCAAAGTGGAGGAGCCTGCAATGCCCTGGCCCTTCTCCTTGCCAGTGGCCATAGTCTTGGGTTCTCCTCCTGGGCCCAGCACGGGCCTCCTCTTGGAATGTGCCACTGCCGAATGGCCCAGAGTTCGACTTGAGGTCAGACCCTGCTGGAAGAGCTGAGCTCATGTTTGTACCTTTGGGAACCAGGGAGAAGTGGATAGACCAGTTGCGAATGGAAATAGGTGGTTGGATACTTTTGCAGCGTTGGGACCGTGTCTTAGTTTGCTGGGTTCCCATCACTAAAAAGAGGAGCGCTGGTGGTATAGTGGGTTACACATAGCATTGCACACCACAAGGTCAATGGTTTAAACCCACTAGCCACTCTTGAGGGAGACAGATGAAGCTATCAACTCCTGTAAAGATTTGATGCTGTGGAGAGCAGTTCTGCTTTGTCCCATAAGGTTCCTATGAGTCAGAGTGGGTTTCCTGGCAGTGGATGTGGTGTGTGTGTGTGTGTGTGTGTGTGTGTGTGTGTGTGTGATTATTTTCCCCGTGACAAACTATCACAAATAACTGACTTTCAAGTGCAGTTTCACAGTTGAAAGGCTGGAAGTCCAAGTCAAAGCATGAACGCCAGAGGGAGGTCCCTTTCTAGTGCATGGGTCCTTTGTTGTTAGTAGCCAGGGAGCCACGTTTGCCTCAGGGGAAGCCCCATGTCCAGAGTAGAATACCTCCCTAGGGTTTTTATGGCTGTAACCTGCTGAGAGCAGACCACTAGGCCTGACATCTGGGTGGGTTTAAACTGCCAATGATGTGTCTAATAGTCCAGGGCTTAACCATTTGGGCCACCAGGGACGACATAGCCTCTGGTAATCTAGAGCATCCTTGGACCTGTAGTTGCCTTTGCTTTTCTCATCACATGATGCCTGTTTTCTGTCGATGTGGGTGTGGTGTGTGTCTCTCACTGGATCTGTACTCCCTTTCTAAAACAGTACTCAGAAGAGATTAGGCTTAGGATCCACCCTATCCTGGCACATTTTCAGGAACATAGCAAAGAAAAAGTGGTTTCCAAACAAGATTCTGTCCACAGGTATGGGGGTAGTTAGTGCTTCCATGCCTGCTTCTTGGGGACACAGTTTAACCCATAACAAGCCCATAAGTTTTCTCTCACCCTTATGAGATAAAGGATGATTCCTCAAACTAAGAGAAAAGCAGAATCCCCATAGTACTGGGGCAAAAGGTCAACTGCTACCTGTGATACTTGGGATGCTCAGAGACATACCCACTCCCCTCAACAGTTACAGCCTCAGAAACTCACAGGGGCAGCTCAACCCTGTCTTGGAGGGGTGCTATGTGCTGGCAGTGAGCTTGAGAAGTGAAATGATGCCCACTGCCATCAAGGCAATTCTGTGTCACGGCAACTCTGCAGGCAAGAGTGGACGTGCTCTTGTTGAGTTTCTGAGGCCATGGGTCTTTAGGAGAGCAGACATTCTGAGGCCATGAGTCTTTAGGAGAGCAGACATTCCTTCCTTTGTCATTTGGTGGGTTTGAGTCATCAACCTTGCTATTGGCAGCCTCAGAACTATGCTACAGTACCAGCAGGGCTCCCAAGAATCATGCTATAAACAAATATTTATGCCTTTTCTTATTTTTAACTTTTAGAATTTCATTGTTCTTTTCAAGAGCAACCTACATTTAAGTAGTTGTCCTTTTGTCTCTTTATGTAATTGGCATCTTTCTTTGTGGAAAAAGTGTATATAAAAGTGTCTGAGGTCTTTAAGGCTGATCTCTAAGCAAGCAACCATTTAAGCACGATGTCAAACTAAGTCCCCATGGAAGAAGCACACCATCTTCAGTCACCAAAGGCTTGTAGATCATATAATCCGAAGTTGAACGAGGGATTCGTATCAGAGACGAGATTGTGAGAATTCAGGTTGCAGAAGGCTCTGGAAGACAGGGCCATGAAACACGTTGCCAGCTGACCCCTTCTCTGATGCATGCTGGACCGGATCTGATTTCAACATTTTCTGAATTTTCGTTGTGCTTTATGTCCCTCTGTCTCTGTCTCTCCCGCTGTTGCTACCTCTAGCTCTACTTCCATGTCTGTCTATGTTTCTCTCATGACATAGGGCCTGTGCATTGGGCTATGATCTGCAGGGTCAGGAGTTTGAAAGCACCAACCGCTCAGAGGATGAACGATTGCGATTTCTACTCCCATAAAGCGTGATTTCTACTCCCCAAAACTCCCAAGGCAGTTCTCCCCTGACTTGCAAAGTTGCTTTCAGTCAGCATTGACGTCAATGAATTTGCCAGCAATAAGTTATGTGTTGTTTATAAGTATACATGTATACATATGTATTATTTGTTAGGTGTCATTGAGTTGGCTCTGACCCATTATGATATATATATATATATATACATATTTCTAGTATATATACTCTCTAGTCTCAAAATGTTGAAAGTATGACAATAATAAAGTAGTCATGACTGGTTTAAGAAAAAGATAAAATCGTAAATAAATTCTGTATTAAAATTAGTCAAATCGCTTAACAGAGGTTATATCTACTGTGAAATCACCCAAAGATGAGTAAAAGTTGCCTCTATTGAAATAATATGTAAAGTGGTTGGTGGGCTTTATTTAAAATAAATTATTAACTATAATATTTTATCTAAAAATATAGACATAGAAAGCTCTGCTTTCTATCACTGGCTTACCTGTCACATAGTTTTAGGAAATTCTACCATTTACCTCATTTAAGTTGGTTTAAAAAAAATAAAGCATCACATACACACACACTCACAAACACATATATCTTGCTTCTCTGCCTCCTTTTCTGGGGATGTTGTTTTTCATTCTTATGCATATTTTTCATTCCAGTATGTATTTTATATTTTATGGCATATTGATGGATTCATGAACAGTACATAGCACTGTTTTGCAGATTTAAAAACTTAATACAAAAAAAGCCTATCCCATATTCTCTTGCAACATTGTTCTTAATGTTTATCCTTACGGGTACGTGAGATGAACTAAATGTTGAACAGTCCTGGCTGACATCCTATTTTCGTTACAGTGAATCTCACTGATGACCATTCTTCTCCTCCCCACGCTTGTCTACATCTTACCATGAGTCATATGTCCGGAGAGGCACGGCACACCGTGTTGCAGTCTGTCATTTGCTGCCATTGTCATTCTCAGATGTCCACTCCCAGGTGTTCAATGTTATAATTTTACTATTCAAAACGCTGCTGCATAGCAGATGATGGCAATGGCCTGGTCGGCCACAGAGTCCCTGTTGGGGTCCTCATGAACAGAACGCCGGGCAGTGTTCCACAGTCATGATATGTGTCAGCTGAGCTGTGCTTGCCCAGGCACCTAGGAGCCATTGTGACCCCGCTTTGATTGTTTTGTCACTCATACCAGTGTCATTGGAGACGAACCCTATGGAGTAGACTCATTCAGCACTCCATACCATACAAAGCACCGGGTGTTTGTTTTCGACGAGGTCTTCCACTTCTATCAGAATTGATTTAGCATGGTGTCATCAGACTCAATCCTGTTGTAAATTGGGCCCACCTGTGTCTGTGTGCCTGGCAGTTTGTGGCGCTGTGGTGGTTTGCAGGTGGCTGTGATTTTCGAAGTTTTGCCCCTAGGTTTGTAAAGACCAGCTGGGGCCATCCTTGGTGTAGAGGTTCCATTGGAACTTCTGGTCGAAGACAGACTAGGAGGAAGGACGTGATGATCCATTTCTCAAAAAGCTGGCTAGTGAAAACCTTGAGACAGTTTGAGTTGCCTCTGTGATTCTAAGAATGTGTCTGCTTCCCCTAGAGCAGTGCTTCTCAATCTTCCCAATGCCGTGACCCTTTAATACAGTTCCTCATGTGGTGGTGACCCTTCAACCTTATTATCTTCATTGCTGCTTCATAAGTGTAATTTTGCTATTGTTATGAATTGGGTGACCCCTGTGAAAGGGTCATTCGGCCCCCACAAGGGTCACGACCCGCAGGTTGAGAATCACTGACCTAGCCTATCCAGTTTGTTGTTATACTTGCTCTTAATACTCAGCCATCATTCTACCTATTGCTATCAGGCCAGTTGTGATGTTTCCTCCTTCAATGCTTATTTAGATTGTTCACATTCCCCCCCCCCCAGCTTTTAGCAAACATTGGTTAATTCTAATGATATTTTGAATAGCTGACTTCTGGTTTTGATTGATTCTCTGTTATTTTTTTCTGTTACCACATTGACTTACTTCTTGTTTATCATCTGGTGGACTTCTCAGTAGGGTCCTCTCCTCCCCTGGGTTGCCCACGGGGATGACTCAAGCCCTCTCTTTCTTCCGTAGGCGCCTGTGCTTGTGAAGTGCACTCGAGGCGGTTCTACGCACAGCACAGGCATCTCCTTGCCGTAAACCTCCTTTTGAGACTTGCCTTTACTGCATCCCATAAGTGTAGCTAGGCTGTGCTTTCCTTTGTTCCTAAGGAATTCGTGATTTCTTCCTAGTGTAAGAACATGTGTTTATTTTCCAAAAGATTGTGAGTTCCCTCTCCCCCCCACCACCACTTTTTTTTATCCCTGTGACAAATTTCTAGCTCCACTCTGTTATGAGCAGAGAAAATCTCTTGTCCTGATTTCGGTCTTCTTCACGTGCTCGTGACTTGCTTTGTGACCGCCTCTGTGGCCTGTAGGAGCCCTGGTGGTGTGGTGGTTAGGTGCTGGGCTGCTATCTGCAGAGTCGGCGGTTTAAAGCCATCGGCAGCTTCTCAGATGAAAGACTGAACTTTGGACCCCCATAAACAGCGATAGTCTCAGACACTCACAGGGGTTCACCGGGAGTCAGTATTGACTCAGTCAGGGGCAGTGAGATGTGGTCTATGCTGGAGAACGATTCCTGTTCACTGGATCAGGAGCTGCCTGGTGCTGCTGCTAGGAGAGGGTTCTGTGTGTCTGTTAATCCTGGCAGGTTGATCGTGTCACAGACTCCAGTCTACTGCTTTCAGGGAGGGGCAGAACATTTAGAAAGAACATCGACAAGGAAGCCGGAGTCCAATGTAATTTTTTCTTTTTTCTTTTTTTTTTTTTGTGTGGACATCACTGCCTCTGGTGGTTGTGGATGCTACCCAGCGCTGCTCCTGAGAGCCACTGCTAGATTTGAATCACCCGCGGGCCGCAATCCCGCACTCAACCACGTACGCCACCGGGGCTCAGTCCTGTAATCTTTTCTTAATAATTGAAAAAAATCCAAGTGTTTCTTTTCATCTCGAATATTGTTCTTTCTTTTTCCATCCGGAGATTGCCAGTTGTCTTCTCCTTTCGAAGAACTGACTTTTGACTTTTGTTGTCTCTCTCTTTTCTGTTGCACACAAGTCTCTTGCCATCTCTTCTTGCTTTCCACATTCTGTAAGGTTTGTTTGTTCGACTTTCTCTTTTTCTTGTATTGTAAATGAAAGTGTGGCCCATTAATTTTTCTCCTTCTCTTTCTTGATTTTTCTATGTGAGAAATAAAATGATCCCATTCCTCCTCAACACAGGTTTGAGCTGTGTCTATGCGTCTTTCACCTGTAGGCCCTCAATGGTCAGTCATTTCCCAGTACTTTGGAATGCCCAGTATGATTTCTTCTTGGAGTTGTCTAAAACGGTTATTGTCATTTCCAAGCATAGGAGATAATTGTCCCAAGATATTTTTGTTGCTGAGTTCAATGTTATTTGATGTCTGATTTAATTAGTTGTAGTTTGGGGAGCTATAAGTCCCAGTGGAATTTCTGAGACCCGGTACATGGTTTCACTTTGTAAATTTGGCCAAAGCACCCTCCCTTTGTTGCGTGCCAATGTGTGACGGATCCCCATTAGGTAAAGCTTGTTAATTGCGCTGTTCAAATTTTTTTATCCATACTGATTTTACTTTTTATTTGCTCCATAAATTACTGAGACAGGCGTGGTTAAAACAACAACAACAACAACATCATTATAATGGTGCATTTGCCTGTTTCTCCTTGTATTTCTGTCCAAGTTTCCTTTATTGATTAATTTACTTTTTGATGAATTTGTTTTTCAACCAGTCCTTCGGAAATTAGAGGAAAGCAGAGCTTGTTCCTTACTTCTTTTGTTCAGTGACCAGTTCAAGGGGAGCTGCAATCACATATACCACTTTCAGCCTTCATGGAGAGCTAAGAACAGGTCCCATTGTGTTCCCTTAGAAACCATGGCCACTCCTGTGTCCTTCGGCTCACTCTGTTTCCTTGGCTCAGAACGCCTTCAAATGTGCCTTTCCCTGGACTCTTCCTTCACCTGAGGATTTTTTTTTAATCTTCTGGACTCTGCTTATAAGTGACCTCCTCCTCTCATGAGTCCTTTGTTTCCAGTTCTGCCGCGTCCTCCATCACCGGCTTGGCGCACAGGGCCGCCATGACGTTGAGAAAGTGGCCAACAAGTCTTTATTGGATTGAAATAATTTCTGCCCTCAAGCAACTCCTTCTTATAAAGTATTTCCCCCACGCCCAAATCAATTCATCCCTGAATTTTTTTTAACATAAAGTAAACCTTTGAACGTGTTCCAGCCAGTCAGATGCATACATTTAGGGCATGCTCGGTGCGTTTCAACAACCACCTCAATCTAGTTCCCGAACATTTTCAGTACCCCCAAAGAGAGATACCCTAAACTCACCAAGTAGCCTTCCAGCCCCTGGTGATACCAGTCTGCTTTGAGTTACAAGAAGTTTTCTCTGCCTAAGGTTTTCAGTGGCTCCTTCCTCTCAAGCGGGGAGCCCAGTCCTTCTTTGTTGCCTGTTCTTAGTCTGGACCCTCCGCTGACCTGTGTTCTGTTCACTCTGGCTGACCCTGCTGGCATTTGAAGTCCCGGTGACGTAGCCTTGAACATCACAGTAGACCACAAGCCACCACAGTATGTCTTGGAAGAAGTCAGGCCAGAGTGCTCCTTAGAGACGAGGATGGCCAGACTGCCTCTCACATCCTTTGGGTATGTTGTCAGGAGAGACCATTCCCTGGAGAAGGACATCCTGCTCCGTAAAGCAGAGGGGCCATGAAAAGGAGGGAGCCCCTCATCGGTACGGATGGGCACTGTGGCTGCCACAATGGGCTTTAGCCTAAGTACAGTTGTGAGGGTGGCGGAGCAGGGGACAGTCTTTCTTTCTTCAGGGGCTAGAGTCGCCGCTCTGAGTGGCAGCTGTCTCGATGCACCCCACAACAGCAGCAACAGGCGTTTGCTGAACTCGGGACAGCTCCTCTGCGTGGAATCCTACAGTCTGTGGTGTCTTCTGTCTGATTTCTTTCGTTCAGCAGAATATTTTCAGACGCGGTCCTGGGTAGTTTCAGAAGTTATCCATGCTTCATTGTTTTTGGTGGCCGAATAATTTTCTGCTGATAGATCGCCCACCTTTGCTGATCAATATTCAGTGGTTGATAGACACTCGGGTTGTGTCTTACTTACCTAGTGCTGCTCTAACAGAAGCACCGCAGATGGCTCGCTTTAAGGAAACGAGATTTACTTTGTCACAGTTCAGGAGGACAGAAATCTGAATCCAGGGCCTTGGTGCTGGGGCAGTGGTTCCCTACCCTCCTAATGCTGTGACCCTTTAACACAGTTCCTCATGTTTGGGGACCCCATATGTGGGCGTATCTGCATGGGGTGGATCCACCTGGAGGCGGATGGATAGAGGAGCAGTGTCTCAGTTCCTAAGACCAGTGGAACTGCGGTCCACTGTGAAAGGGTTGTTCAACCCCCAAAGGGGTCGTGACCCATAGGTTAGAACCACTGCTTTAGAGGAAAGTTTCCTCTCCCTGCTGGTTCAAGAGGAGTGTTCCTGTTCCTTCAGTTTCTGTCCCCTGGTTCCTTGGAAAGCTTCACGTGGCATGTGGCAACCCTTCTTTTCCCATTTCAAAGGTTCTTGCCTTAGGGCACACCCTACACTGACCTGATATTATTAACATAGTGTGGCAGTCATGTATTCGTGATGTCAATTTCATGATGGGGCTGTAGGGGTGGAGTCTAGCCTGCTAATCTGGAGATAGCTAATGAGTAGCTGATGAGGCCTCTGTGTGGGCATGGCTTTCTCCTGAGAATTCTGGGAATTCTCTCAGTATTTTCCAATTGGAGAAGAGAGACTTGACTTACTTTCTCTTGGAGACGAACTACTGACAAGATAGCAGCATCCGAGGAACCAGAAGAACCGGAGGAGAAGCCACATGGCCTTTCTCTGATGGAACCAGACCTCTGAAGCCGGAAAAGCCACAGAGAGACCCCGGCCAGTGCTGAGATGTTTCTATCACCAATGGATACTGCTGATGGACCCTGAGCCCTGGAAACGAGGAGCCATGAGGGGACCCCTGCCAGCGCTGGGACTCTGCACCACTGGTCTGTGAGTTCGTAAGTCAGAAGGAGACTTTATGGACTGGTATTAGACATATGGGCTAATATCGGACTTATGACCTTGAACGGGACTGGGTTGGGATGCTTTTTCAATGTTCCATTCCTCTTGCATATAAACCTTTCCCTTCTATCCATATGCGTGTCTATGATTTTGTTTCTCTAGTTTGCTGATACTAACACACATAGAAAAGGAAGTCTGCTTCTCAAGTGGGCTTAGAGCTGTGGGTAGAGAGGTGGAGGATGATACTGTATGTACTTAGTGGGGCCGGGTACACAGTTCAATCTTTCTCAGGTGTCTGCTCATCTTTCCTTCTTCTTCTCACTCAGCATTTGGATTTTCTCTGGCACAGAGGGAGAGGTTCAGGTGGAATCCAGCATATGTGGAAGTCTTCTCCCCCCAGCAGGTTTCTGAGAGTGGTGAAGGGTGAAGAGGAGAAATAACAAGCCACAGCATGGATGGACCTTTAAATGAGGAAAGCCATCCAGACAGTGAACCATCACAGCGGCCAGGGAAGGAGGAGAAACTCGGCGAATGAGCTAATGAACACGTTGTGGTTTTGGGCATAAGGGAAGGGCTGTCCAGCTAAGAGCCTTCCCATCTTTGAGCCAGTGACCCCCCAGGCTGCTTCAGCTCCCCGAGAACCCTCCTGGGGACTCTGGGGGACTTTTGGGTGTGGCACCAGAACAATGCCACAAGGGGCTGCATTCTTGGATGCTGGGCAATGGGCTGTGGGCAGCTGTGACTAAAACTGTCTTCAGTCAGCTTTTCTCACCGGGTCTATCAGTTCAGACTCTCCTCCATGATTCTCTTTGTCTGGAAACAGCCAAGTGTTTAATGACCTTCTTTTGCACCAGCAAGTCTAGGCTCTGGAAGCTAAAATTAGACTCCCTCTCTGGAGCCTTGGGGAGGATGACCAGCTCTGGCCTCACCCCTGTGCTCAGAGTGTGGCTCATGGTGTAGGGTGCTTTGCAGGGAGGGACCCATCCCAGGGATATAGCTCTGAACCAGGAGCTGCTGGGCATTGGTGGCTTTCAGTGCCCTCCATTGTTCTGCCCTCAAAAGGGACAACAGTCATATACTTCTACATTCTGGTACCTTTGTATTAGCCTGGGTAGGCTAGAGAAACAAGCTCATGAACACGCATATGAGTATACAGGATCAATTGAATATTGAGAAAACATCTCAGCCCAGTCCAGATATCCGATATCAACCGATCCGTCCCATACCAAGCTACAAATTCTCTTCAGATTCACAAAACACATGCAATGTCACAGAACGCAGGAATATCACAGACCAGTGGGTGGGAAGTCTTGTGGATCCAGTGGTGTCGCAAGCATCCCGGCGCTGACAGGGGTCTCCACATGGCTCTTCCAGGTCAGGGCACTAGCGTCACTCCATGTATCTTGTCAGCTGCAATGTCTCCCAGGGAGTGAGCGTGTGTCCCACCTCCAGAGGGCTATTTATCTCCTTAGCTCCTCTCAAGGAGGTCATCAAGCTGCGACCTGAGAGACAGCCTAAACTGCACCCTTTCACTCTTACTCCTCTCAGTTTGACAACTGATTACGTAACGACCACACCTTGTGACAGTTTGTAGGGGCCATGTGCCTGTGTTTGATGCTTCTTCCCAGGCCTGTCTCCTTAGTCATGGAGGAAAGGGACCCAGCGATGGTGGCAGTGGCAGGTGCTCATTGAATGTCGGCCCCTTCTAATGCCTTCACATTAGTGCAAGGACACAAAGTCATTATTGCAAAAGCATTTGGCCCTAGACTTCCATATGCAATCACAGGATGGGACCCGGGAGGTGGCAGTGACATTTTCTCTGGTCATCATGAAGGTGGCCTTGTGATCCTCTGGAGTTGGACCAAGTGCTTGAAGCCGCTACATATGCAATCCAGGATGTGGAGAAAGATAGCCTGGGTCCAGCAGGCTCCAGTGGAGACCAGCAGAGTTAAGTAGGACCCAATAGAACTGAGTGGACCTAACAGAACCTAGAAGAACTCAGTGGAGCCTGGGAGGAGCCAGTAAGATCCAGAATTCAGCAGCAGAACCCAGCAGAAGGGCCCTAGGAAGCCACAGGGGAGCTTAGTAAGACCCAATAGCACCCACATAGAGAAATGGACCAGTCCCCTGAGAATTTGGTAGGACTCAGGTAGACCCAGTGGAACTCAGCCCAACCAGCATATCGCCAAAGAGCCCAGTGGATCCCAGCGGGAGCAGGAAGCACAGGACCATACAATCCAGGATCACAGAGGGACCAAAGGGGATCCAGGAGAACCTAGTAGAACCCAGGAGGACCCAGGAAGGCCCAGTGGAATGCAGTGGACCCCCACCTTTACTGGGGATCGCCTTGCTCAGTGAAGTCTTTCTAGCACCACACCCTCGGTGGCCTTCGGAGTTCTGGTCCTCTTCTTGCTACTGAAGCTGTCAGCCCTCCTCTGGCCCTCCCTCCCCTCCACCTCCCAGCCGGCTTCCCTGGGACAAGCGGTGCATCCAGGAACCAAGCCAGGAAGGTTCTTCCGGTCTGTATGCCCCGAGGCACAGCCCTGTCACGCCTTGAACCCGGCCGTATTCTTCTTCCCCAGGTCTTATTAGATTAGAAACTTAGTGGAAACAGCCCCAGCTGCAGTCGCGATCCATAGTCGCTACCAACAAGGAAAATTGATGCTGGAAACATAAAAAAGAAACTCAAGCGCATTAGTCAGTGTGAGGGAGTGTTCACGAGAAAGGTTTGTTCTCCAAGTAAACAGCCACGATGGGATTGTAATCAAATTTCTTAATTATTTCCATAAATCTCGGGTACATGAAAACACACAAGGCCCTTTTTCAAAGAGTCACTGTTTACAAGTGCCTCGGATGAGCGAAGAGGTGCCGCACACCGCCCCGAGGTGACTGGGTGCGGCAACGTGGGGGTGAAGCTTGCCAGAGGCTCAGAGGGATCCCTTCTGAGGGTCACAGGAGAGCGCGTCGCAGAGGAAACAGGCCGCAGCTCTAGCCTGTGGCCTCTCGCCCATCGAATGGCCTGAATGAGCAGGGCAGTGCGTGTGCCGTGTCTGCGGCTCAGCGCAGTGTCGTCTCCGCTCTGGGGAGGTGGGGCTCAGGGCTGGCTTGCCGTGTGGGGGACGCAGGGATACTTGGGGTAAAGGGGGGCAAAGCGGGATGAGCCTCGCGCTTTGGGGAGGAGGCAGGGGGTCTTGGGTGGGTGGCATTGCTTTGCGGGGACAGAGCATCCTAGGGGCGTCCCGCAGGCTCACGGAGAGGAAAGGGCTCTGGTGGCGCAAAGGCGAAGCTCCCCAGGGCCGACGAACAAGACTCTTGGTGGCTGAAGACCAACCGGTGACTCCACGGGACGTTACGAATCTGTCGCCTAGAGAAACTGCGGGCTGCTCTCAGCGGCTAGGACGTGACCCTCCGTAAAACGCACACAATGAGCCCAGAGCAGGGCTCTCGGCGAAGAGTAGAAAGGCCCGGCCTCCCCGGGTCAGACCGAGTGTCCAGCGGGTCCACCCCAAGGCTGGGGCAGGATTCTTGTCTGACGGCCACTTCCTGGGGCTCCTCTGAGAGGTGTGTCTGTGTTCACATAGGTATGCCTATGCCCACCCATGGGCATGCCTGAGCAAACCCTGGGAGTAGGCTGCTAACCATACAGCCAGCAGTTCAAAAATGCCAGCCCACTCAAAGGGAGAAAGAGGGGGCTTTCCACTCCAGAAAAGAGTTCCTGTCTCAGAAACCCACAGGACAGGTCTCCCTTCTCCGATAAGGTCACTCTGAGTTGGTGTTGACGTGATGGCGGTGCGTTTTTTCATGCGTGCTTACCTCTGCGTGTGCATCTGTGTTTCCTTTCTGAATATATGTACAGCATCGATGTTAGATGTGTGCATGCGTGCCATGCATTATATGTGTGTATAACACACGTGTCAGACGCATGCCATGTGTCTCAGATGTGTATATAGTCATAGCATGCTCTCAGGAGGCTCATCTATGTCAGCCGCATTCCCCTCTCCGCACTGCTCCATTCCCAGCACGGAAAGGGCACTGGCTGCCTCTCTCTCTAAGCTCAAGCTAGGCGAGCCCACCGGAAGGCACATCTAGATGCTGGCACTTTGTAGGTGTCCAGGTGCTGCCTCTGGTCCCTATGGACCCAGACATGTGGGGGGGCGCTTGCACAGGGTCCTTGACATCTGAGCGTGCTGCTGGTAGCAGCTTTCACAGCACGGACCACGTCATAGAGTCGCTGGATGCATATCAGTAAAATAATGGAAATACTTGCGCTCCATGCCTCCACGTCTGGGCCCAGGACGACTAGGCTTCTGTTTTCTCTTCCGCCACAACCTGCTTAGCTCTTCAAGAAAGCCGGATAGAGTATCTTGTTTGAACAGTTGGCCCCACATTCGCATGATAACACAATGCCATTAAAATGTTCATACATTCAGCAGAAAGGCACCTCGCCACATGGTTTCTGGGTTGTATTAAGCCGTAATCAGAATGAAAATGTGGAATCCCAAGCTTTCCGAAATGTGGTTTCCTTTATAACAGCAGAAGGATTGTGCGCCACAAGCTGTGGGAGGCGGGTGGCCAGCCGTCCCCTCCCCTCCCCTCCCGAAATGGTACCGGGCTCCTAGTCCCTGCAGGCTCAGGGCACGGAGGGTTGAGGTGGTGGGAGGGTTTGTCCCTTCTTTTCTCATCCCAGGCTGCCCAGCCACAGCCCCCTGCCTGGAGGCCACCCCTTCTCGGGAGTCTCGGCCACAGAGGGGATGAGTCTGGTGGTCTAGCCAACTCCTGTGTGGGGTACCTTGGGCTCTGTCCCCTGGACTGGGTCTCACGGAGGAACTGGGATGTAAAGGAAGTGTAAGAGAGCAAACAAAATGAGGCAAAAACACACTGAGACATGGTTTCTTACTTGAAATTGCAGCAGGATGGACGTTGAGCCAGACTTGGTGTTTGCACAGACCTTATATAATCTTGCGACACAGACCTGCCGCATAAAATATGTATCTGGATTTTCTTGTACTATACAATTATTCATGTTCTGAATCTCCTTGATATTACATCTGGCAGGGGAAAAAAAAAAAGAAAGAGAAACCAATCGGTAAATCCTGGCACTTCAGGCCCGTTTTCTGGAATCTTTTAAGGAAAACCCACCTACAAGAATGGACTTTGCAGGTCCTAATTCTGACGCCTTCGAGATCTGTATAGAGTGTGCAGGGTTGCAGTAGCAAGGCAAACGTGTCAGGGATGCGTTTTGAGTGTTTCGCTCCACCTTTCCTTAAACAGCACCACGTGCTGTCTCCATTTATCATCGTCCTTAGGTGCCATTCATTTGGCTCCCATGTACAGGACCTTGTATGGAACAGAACAGGGTGTGGCTTACCTGGGCCGGCTTCATGGCTGTTCATTCTAGGCCCTTGTTTGGGCCGTGGTGGAATCCATCTCCATGAGGGTTATCATTTCCCTGACTCGCTACAGTTACAGACCAAGATGTCCTTCCCTAGATTTTCCTTGGGAGATGTTCCACATCAGCGAGACAGTCTTTCCGTCCTTGCTTCTAGCATTCTGGTTCTAGTTCTTCTACAGCCGGTTTGTTCATTCATTCTCCCAGGACTTCCTGGGATGGGCACAGGTTGTCTTCAATGCGGCAGTTCAAAAGTGTCCCATCTTCTGCCTCCCTTCTCTGTGGTCCAACTTCGGCAGCCTCAAGAGGTGGTTGAGAAGAGGCTGCCTTGAGCCAGGCATGCCTGACTTTTCAAAGGGACGCGTTTGCTTTGGCAAAACGTTGACAAGCACTTGTGCAGCAGATCTGCCTGAAGCCACACAGCGCTTGATCGTGGATTCGACGGGGATGAGTTCCTCAGAAACCTCCATGTCTTCTTCGTGAACATGGTCTTGTCTAGCAGCCCAGCCGGGAGGGTTTTTGTTTTCTTTACACGCTGGTGGAATCTGGACTGGACTTTAGAATCATTGACCATCCTCAGTGTCCTGCTTCCCCTAGGCCTGTGGTAGGATGTGTCAGGGCATGATCCTTTTTTGCCCATCATGTTCATTTTAAAACCCTCTAACTAAATTGTTATAGTTGGTTTTAAAAATGTGTCTTGGCTGCTTTCAAAATTAAATTTAAAAAAAGGTGCGGGGTGGTGGTAAGTGGTGAGTTGAACCTACCTTGCCATTCTATGGGAGAAAGACCTGGGAATGTCTAAAGATGACAGCCAAGGCGGTCGCACGGAGAATTTTTACTCTTGTCACATATGAACACTTTGCATGGAGACCCCCTTGGCGCACCACCGTCACCACGACTGCTAGCATATGTTATGACAAGTATGGTGTCCTTTTTCTAGTGACTGGTCTTTTCAGATGATGAGTCCTAAGTGAGTGAGGAGAAATATCACCGTCCTCCTGTCTAAGGAGCATTCTAAGACTAAATGCTTGTGGATGAATAGAATCATGAGCTATTGTTTTCCTTCCCTTGGGCTTCTGCCCATAACGAATGACCACAGACTGGATGTCTTAGACTAGAAGGACTTTATTCTTCCTCTGCTCAGGCGGTGAGATGTCTCATAGCAGGGTGCTTGGTGGGGCTTTGGCCAGCCCTACACCAAAGGCTCCAGGGGAACATCTTTCCTTGACCTTTCAGTTTCTTGTTGCTTCCCGCAGGTAATCTTTAGCGTTCCATAGCTGGTAGCTGCATCCTTTAATCCCTGCCTCCATCAAGTGCCACTGGGTGTCTGTTTATCTTCTAAAGACACTAGTCTTAGGATTAGGGGCTAACCTAATTCAGTATGACTGCATCTGAACCAAGACGTTTGTAAAGATTCTCCAAGTATGGTCATGTTCTGAGGTTCTAAGCGGAGATGAGTTTGGGGGAGACACAATTCAACCCAGTGACCCCAATGTCAGGGAAATGCTTGTCTTTAACTAGGAAGACACTGAGCCCTGCCAAGGTCGAGTGACTATTTCAATGCCACACTAAGAAGTGGGGTCTAGAACCCACGTCCCCTGGTCGGGATGCACTCAGCACTGGAACTGAGCACTGCAATGCCATGCGGTGGGAGAGCCCCGAGGTTCTGCTGGTCATACATGAATGATGGAGAGGGTAAGCATGACCCCAACCTGGCCCTTGTGGCCTCACAACTTCTTGTCAGCATGGGAGAGATTTCATTTGCAGAAGTTATTCCACTGCTGAAACCACATTTGGGACCCCCTGGAAAAAAATCTCACAGCCAGAACAAGAAAGTGGAGGAGTGCCCCAGAGACTCGGTTCTGTCACCTCTTCACGTGAGGTCAAACTACAAGCTGATCTGATTTTTGTGCACAGCGTTGTCTTTACCCTACCCTCCTGGGTTGAGGGGAGCAGGCCCTGGGACGCCATGGATGTTTTCCTGATCCCAGACTGGTGGGCTTGGCTCCTTGCCTTCAAGATTCAGAAGATGCCCTTTCCCACTGACAAACAACCAGTTTCATAAGTGCTTCATTTCCACTCTTGTTAAATCTTGTCAGCTATTCCCTATATTTCGGTGTTCAGTTTCTCTGCTCGAACTCTTGCATAACTCATAGCCTATAGGCAAACTCTGAAACGGACCTGGTAAGCCACCACTTAAAACAGATTCTCTTAAGAGCTGCAGCTCCTGGTCTGAGATATACCTGCTGGCTCATCGCTGCTCCAAATGCAAGCTCCTTCCCCTTTGGAGGACAGCCCGGGTGGCCAACTCCTGATCCTCTGTAAAGCCCTGGAATCTTTTCCAGTGTGATTGATCACCCCTGTGGCATTTGGGGAAATCATACTTTTGTACCAAGGGTTTTCTTAAAGTGAGATGCACTCGCCATAGTGGTTCAGTCAATGTCAAGGGAGGTGAATAGATGTGGGCAAGGTTTTGGGGGTGGGGGAGGGGAGAAAAACCCACACGAGTGACTTTTGGAGCTCTGTGATGGCCAGGAAGCAGGGGCATTGTGTGTGTGTGTGTGTGTGTGTGTGTCAATAGGGGAACTTGTGGACTGCTGGAGCTCTGGAGAGCCCAGAGGGTGAGTGTGTTCATTCTTTCCATGCTGGTGTCTAGCTGGATTGCCACAACAGCTACAGCAATGGACTCAAACATAACAGTGATCGTGAAGATGAGAAATCACCAGAAAGTGTTTTATTCTGTTTTATCTAAGGTCTCCATGAGTCCATGCTGACTTGAGAGCAACTAACGACAAAAACACAAACAAGGTCCACTGGGTCGAGTGCAGGGACATTAAGACCTCATAGTTGGGGGCTGGCACACAAGTTGATGTCTAAGTACTGCTGAATTCAGCTATTCTTTGTTCCAAATTCTGGATGTTTCTGACCTTCTAGTTCACTGACCCTCTGTCCTCACTGACCAGGGTCAGGGATAGGAAGAGGCAGCTTGTGAGGCTAGCCATCCAAAGCTGTCTTAGAGTCTGCTGCAGGCAATTAGGAGTGGCCATGAATTTCTGAGGAGCCCTGAGGTGTCATGGTGCTGTTTGGGGCTGCTATCTGCAAGTCCAGCAGTTTGAAACCACCCACCTTTCTGCAGGAGAAAGATGAGGCTTTCCAGTCCCCTAAAAGAGACTCAGAAACCCACAGGGTCAGCGCCATCCTGTCTTATTGGGTCACGATGAGTTGGAATTGATCGATGGCAGTGAGTTTGTGGATTTATAGACTAGGTTCTGGCAGGTCATCTTCAACTCAACACTTTCTGGAAGAAGAGCTTGCCTGGGAGGTGGGGTGGTATAGTAAAGTGTGAATTAGGGCATCTTGTAGCTGTGTGTGGCCTCTTGGCAAGCTAGCCCCTTGCTGTCCCATCAACTTGGGTTTCTCAGCCTTCAGAGAAGATAATGAATAAGGATCACCACGTAGTGTCACTTTGGAACTGGGGTGAAGCTCTTGTTTCAGACCCGAGGCCTGTTCCCATTGTTGACTGCCATCTAGTCAATTTGGACTCGTGGCAACTGGGATGGAGTGCTGGGACCTGTCAGAAGCCCCACAGCACCAGGCCTGCTGGTTCAAACTGGCAATCTTTTGGCCGAGGGTAGACTGCTTAACCCTTTGTGCCACCCAGGACTCCTAAGGAAGCCTAGGAAATGCTTAGTAAGAAAAAAAATACAATTAGCTTTACTTTTATATAATGTATTTACATAAAAATCATTTTATTGGGGGCTCCTAGAGCTCTTCTAACATTCCATATAGCAAGCATATTTGTATATCTGTTGGCATCATCGTTTTCTAAACATTTACCTTCTATTTGTGCCCTTAGTATCAGTTCTTCTTGTTTGCCTCCTTGCCCTGCTTCACACTCTTGTGACCCCTGGATAAATTATGAATTATTATTATTTTCTTGTCTTACACTGACTGCTGTCTCCCTTCACCCACATTTCTGTTGTTCATCTCCCGGGCGTGTGTGTGTGTGTGTATGTGTGTGTGTGTGGTTA
This sequence comes from Nesogale talazaci, assembly GCA_004026705.1. Lineage (NCBI taxonomy): Eukaryota > Metazoa > Chordata > Mammalia > Afrosoricida > Tenrecidae > Nesogale > Nesogale talazaci. The sequence goes on along the minus strand of PVJH01007525.1, from coordinate 69,145 downwards.
TATGTCGATCATTTTGATTGGTTCCCCCTTCCTCCCCTCCTAGCTTTACTTTTAGAACAGTTTTAGATTTACAGTGAAATTGCAAGGTAGTACAGGGACTTTGCCCATATTTGGTGTCCAGTTCGCACCATTCTTGATGTCTCGCTTCGTGTGGGCTGTCATAACTAAGGAACCTATGTTGGCATGTGCTTATCTACTGAAGCCTGCATTTTATTGAGATTTCTTGTTCTGGCAGTCCGGAAGATCATATTACTTTGGGTTGTCATGTTTCTTTCGGCCCCTCTGGGCTGTGACAGTTTCTCTGACATTCCTTGTTTTTGATGACCTTGACAGTTTTGAGACATTCTGAGGCGGTCTTTTGTTGAATGTCCTTCCACTGGGATTTATCTGATGTTTGTCTCATGATTAGACTGGGCTTAGAGGTTTGTGAGAGAAACACCTCAAGAGGGGAAGTGCCACCCCCATCACATCATATCAGAGGCACCTGCTAGCCAAATGATGAGCGCTGTGGACGTCGACCTTGATTGCCTGTCTGAGAGGGCATTTGTCAATTTTTTCCACTGTCAGCTTGCTCTTTCTCCTCCTTCCCCCTCCAGTCCTCTTTGGAAGGAAGTCCCTAATGCACAACTCACCCTTCCAGCCCTTGGTCCTTTGATGAGGAAGCTTGGAGATTCCCCCTACTTGAGGACGGCATAGAATAGAACTGTCCTAGTAGAGTAGGACTACATGGGTTATTTGGAATTCTTATGCACAGGGAATTTGTTTCTCTTTCCCTTAAAGTAAACTTAAGGTAGAAATATCACAAACATGACTCATTAAAAAAACACATAAAATCAAAAGACAAGTTCACCCGAATATTAAAGCAAGCAAGCAAACAAGACTCCTCTTAATTAAAGAACTTTTGAATGGAAGGGGAAAAAAACCCAACCAATTAAAATAGAAAAACAAATAACAATAATGAAAATAACACTATCCAGGTTTCTGAGATGCATTGAAAGCCATGCTCAGGGAGACCACATTTCTAAACACTTTTATCATAAAAGCAAAACAATGAAAATAAATGAATTAAATCACCCGCTCAAAAGCTAAGATGAGAACCACAAGATCAATCAAACACAAGCCAAGAAATAAAATTGTAAGGCTAAAAGCAGGAAATACTAGTGTAGAGAATAGAGAGGAACTTTATATATTAATAACTCAAAATCTAGTTTTAAATTATTTTTAGGTATTCAAAATACTGGATAATATTTTTAAAAGGAGGAAATACAAATATATAAAATTAAAAATGAGAAGCGGAAACTTCCATTGGCATAGCAATAAATGTCAAATCATGAGACTGTTTTGGGTGATCTCTGTAAAACTAGATAGGAAGCTCTAGATAAATGTAGTCCCCATGTTGACCTACTTAAATATGGAAAGCTAAAATAAACCATTTTCCATAGAGGATCTAGGGAAAACATTCAGGACTTACCAGCCCCTCCCCAACACACACACACACACACATCACATCACACTAAAAGCACTAAATTCAGATGGTTTCAGAGGGGAATTCTACCAGACTTTCAAAGACCGAATATCCTCAATTCTCCATTAATTATTTCAGAATATTGAAAATGTTGGAATAAACAGTTCTTTTAGTTACTTTTAGAAAACAAGTTTACGATTGATAGCTAAACTGATAAATTATAGAAATGAAAAAGAACACTATCACCTATAAATATTGAAACAGAAGAACTACACAAATTATTCATAAATTGAATCCAACACCACATTAATTAAACAATAAACCATGATTATATCAGGTTCTATTACAAGAATGCAAGGTTAGTTCAGCATTAGAAAATCCCTTAATGTCAGTATATCATGTTAGCTGAGCTAAGGGAAAATATGGTTATTTCCATAGAAAGACTTTTTGTTCAATCCAGTATCCAGGCCTTATGTATCACATCTATTTAAGAAAATAGGCATTAATGGATTATTTCTAAATGTGCTCAACTATTTTATGCATCTGAATCTTCAAGCCAACATTGTATTTAATGGGAAAATGCTAGAAACATCTCCATTAAGATCAGGATGTCCACCATCACCGCGGCTTCCCCGTACCTGTCCTGGAGACTTCAGAACAGCTATGGGAAACCAAGCAAAGGCGATTTCATTTGACTAGAATCAAGAAAGCCTCAATTAGCACCTGGGATTCTGGGAAAACCCTGGATACTCAATGATAAAGGTAAATCAATGGAATGATTCCCTGAGGGAGCAGGATAAAAATGAATATGTAAAAAATCAATAGTTTTCAAGTAACCAGTTAGAGGATATAATGGCAACACGGTGATGAAAAGGAATACAGCCAGGCAGGAACTTTGGAAGAAGTGTGCACACAAGTGAACACACGCCAGTGGACATGCAGAGATTTATGGAGCTAAGGAGCTGCCGTGGCATGGTGGGCTAAGTGCTCGGTGGCTAACCAAAATCCTGGTGCTTTAAATCTACAAGCCACTCCAAGGGTCAAAGGTGTGGGTCTCTGCTTCTGTAAAGACAGCAGTCCCAGAAATGCCAGGAGAAATCCTGCTCTGTGCTCTGGAGCCATTGTGAGTTGGTAGTTACTATAGAACAATGGTTTTTATGGAGCTAGACAAACTGACGGACTCAACTTCCTATGGAAAAATAAACAGTAGTCATAAAAGTGCTGCAAGATACAACTGAATAATGGGAGATAAAATAAAATACGACACTCAAACAAACTACAAAGTCCCTGTAATTAAAACACTGTGGTGCCGGTGCATAGCTAGACAAAATAACATGAGGCCACATGAGACATCCAGAAGAAAACCCAAGGGCATGTGGACATTCAGCATAGTGATAAAGGAGACCTCTCAAACCACTCGTTCCCTTCTCAATGCATCATTCTGGAAGCCCTTGGGAGAAAGGAGAAAAAAGGATTAATATTTGACATCTTAAAATCAAACCAAGCTCATTGCCATTGAGTAGAACCATTTCATAGGGTTTTCTTGGTGATAGTATGTATAGGTGCAAATCACCAGGCCTGTCTACTGCAGGACCTCTGGTTGGACTTGAACTGCCAACTTCTTGGCTAGAAGGCAAGCACAAAACATTTGCGTTACCCAGTGACCTTTGTCCTCCATACAGAAGAATATGTGGCAAATGGGTCAAACTCGAACTCACCGCCCCAGAGTCGATTCTGATCACAGTGGCCTGTAGGACAAGGAAGGACTGCCCTTGTGTGTGGGCTTCCAAGACTGTAAATCTCCAAAATCTTCCTTTTCCTATGGAGCAGATGATGGTTTTGAATGGCCGATCTAGGGGTAGAAACCCAACACATACCCTCCAGGGGACCTTCCCAAATGGATCATTGATATAAACATGAAAACAACCTGTACAAGTCCTAAAGGAAAACAAAGGGGCTGGTGCTTTTGCTTTTGTCAAATAAAGGTCTAAGGAAAGGTTTGTCTACCTAGGCTCAAAATCTAAATGTGAAAGAAAAGATGGATAAATCTGATTGCATAAAGCTAAGAACATTTTATATGACAAAATGAAAAAAAAAATCCCCAAATTCCTCCATCCCCTGCATATACACCATCAAAATACGAAAGACAAGCTGGAAGAAAGTATTACATGTAAAGAATTAATCTCCCCAATATGTAAAGGGTTATAGAATTTTGGAGGGGGATTGCATGTAAAGAATTAATTTCCCTAATATGCAAAGAATTACAAAATTGGTGGTGGTGGGGGGAGGGCAGAAACCTGATGGAAAAATGGGCAGAAGACATGAAAGATAATTCCCATCAAAGATAGACAAACAGCCTTGAAGCATATGAAAGGATGTTCAACTTCACTCATAATTAGAGAAATGCAAATTGAAACGACTCCGAGAGATCGTTTTTCACCTGTCAGATTGGCAGAAACGAAAATGCTTGACAACACATCTGTTGGTGAAGCTGTGAGGAAACCAGCCCCTTCATTGCCTGCTGGTGTGAATGCAAACAGGGACTGCTCTTTTGAAGGGGAATTTGACTGTATTTATTACAACGACCTCTATGCCTTTGTGGCGCTGTAGGGTCATAGTTAGTCTGCTAACATCAAGGCCAGTGGTTCAAACCCACCAGCTGCTCTGTGGGAGGAAGACGAGACTGTCTGCCCCGTCAAGAGGGACAGCACCAGAAACCCTGTGTGGGGTTGCTCAGGATTGGAATGGACTCCATGGCAGTGGCGGGTTTTGGCTTACCTCTGCATGTACCTATGGAGTCCGAAATCCCAACTCTAGGATTGACTCAGAAGATAGACTTCAAAATATGAAAACAGCTGTGCACACGGCTATTCACTGCAGAATTAGCTGCAATTGCAAACTGTGGGCAAGAACTTCAATATCCAAAGATGGTGGAGCGGTTGCATTAATGTCGACACAGCCACACAGGACAGTGTGACTGTACAACACGGAGGGAAAGTCCTCCTTGTGAGTGATAGCAAGTGGTTTTAGGTGAATGACAAGAGGAAAATGCAGACAAGCACCTTTGGGGGATAGGATCAGGGATTGACTTTGCAGGAGAATGAAGAAAATTTGGGGGTGAGGGCGATACCAGTCTTCTAAGACTGGATGTTGGTGAGAATTGCATATCTATTTTTATTAGAAGCTATTGAACTGTAAACACTCCTGTGTGTTTATGTGTGCATGTGTGAGTGTGTCTGCCACATATGTTTATATCTCCGATTTGTTGCCATCAAGTTGAGTCTGACTCATGAGACCCTCAGTGGTCACAGAACGGAGCAGCTCCATTGGGCTTTGTTGGCTGTCCTCTCTCTGAAAGCCGATGTCCCATTCTTTCTTTCCCAGCCCCACCAAGAACTACCTAGCTGAGGACAAACTATGGTACCCAGGATGCCACACATTTACACAGAACACATGTTGTCCTGTGAAAATGACGCTGCTCAAGCAAAAAGCCATTTCCAGCTGAGCTGCCATTGTGTAATCAAGAGGGCAAAAGAAGAAAATAGACACCTGTCTGTGTCTTTTTAGGAAAAAGGACAGGCTTCTAGAGCAGTGGTTCTCAACCTCTGGGTTGAGGCCCCTTTGGGAGGGGTCTCAGGGATGAAGTAGCAGTGAAGATAATTTTATGGTTGGGGGCGGTCACCACAACATGAGGGACTGTAAGAAAGGGTTGCGGTATTCGGAAGGTTGAGAACCGCTGTGGTAGAGGAAAGGTAAACTAGAATCTAAAGAGATTGATTCCAGGAGTGGTTGGGAAAAGTGTGAGATGGGTGGCGGGGTGGGGGTGAAGTGGTGGGGTGGAGCATGTTTCTCTTTCTTTTTGTGTGCTTTTTGACTTTTTTCATCATGTCAGTGCCTCCCAACTAAAACTACAAACCAGCCAGGATAGTGGACACATGCAGGGTGGATTGCAAACAGGAACAAAGGACTCTGATGGTATTTCAAGTGGATAAGAAACCCCATGGAAAAGTGGAGAGAACACCCCCATGATTTAAGGAGTTGACCAAGCACCCTTGGGCTAATAACAAAAAGAACAGTCAGCACATATATTGTTGACCCAGCTACCAGGCTTGTTTTTGAAATGGACGTGGGTTAGCGATGCGGAAGCTCCTGTATTTTTATTCAAGTGTGGAGGATCGACGCAGCCGGACTGTGAGTAAGGCAGCCAATGTTCTTCCTGCCTGAGACCGATACAGCTTCCTTTAACATGACCGCAACGCACGGTGACCCCATGTGTGTCAAAGTAGAATTGAGCTCTCCAGGTGATTTTAGTGGCTGGTTTTCAGAAGTAGATGTCCAGACCTTTATTCCAACGTGCTTCTGAGTTGATTTCCGTTTGTAGCCAAGTACATGGATGCTGAACACCAGGGGAAGTTGGAAGGCCAGAATTATCCCTGAAGTGTTGGGCTGACATGTGAGCTATTCATGCGGATGCATGCATGTAGAGGCATACATGTATGTCATTGTTGGTGGTTGTTGGGTGCTGCCTTGCCAGTTCTAATTCACGACTCCATGTACAGCAGAACAAAAGCCTACCTGGTCCTGCATTGTGGTCACCATTGTAAAGTGTGAGCTCACCACTGGAGGCCCTGCACCAATTCATCTCATTGAGGGTTGTCTTCTATTTGGCTTTCCCTCTGCTTCACCAAGCATTTTTTCAGGGTCACCCCTGATAAAGTACAAGCACACGCATATAGATGTGTATGCATCCACACTGGCATATATATGTATATATGTATGTATGTATATATATATATATATATATATATAGAGAGAGAGAGAGAGAGAGCTCTAAACATATGTGTGCATATATTGATCTGTAGCTCCTTTGACTGGGTGAGTAGAGGGGGCAATGATGGATCCTGGATCTGAGGTTTTCTTTTAAAATATTTTCACTAAAAGGTTACAGGGATCTTTGGGGAGATCAATTCCAGAGCTGGGATGGAGCAAGTATATGAGGAACCTGCAACAATCTGTACTAGAAGTGCTCAAAGGAGAGCAGGGCCATGGTAAAAAGCGCAAGCCCTGGGCTTCCCCTGGTCACATCTAGACCAGTCGGAGCATGTTGATTAATGTAAGCAAGGAAGTGCAAGATGAGGGGTGCTTCCTTCTACACAAGGAACCTGTGAGAGCCAGAACTCAGTGAGGTCACTCAAGTGCCCTGCCTTCCACAGCAATGAGTAGACTTACCGCTTTCCTGTTACTCCTTGCTAGTGGAAATCATTTGAGTTTTTCCTTCTCTTACAGGTTTGCGCCTCACCCTTGTGGCTTTCTCAGCTCTTCCCATAGAGCTTCTTCAACGCAGAAGGGATTCTATGTGTACTCTGTCTGTACCTTCTCACAGTCAATTCCAGAGGGGAGATAGTCTTTTTTCAGGGGAGCAATATGACAGCAATAATCAAATTATCACAGTTGACCATCATTCATGGATGGAAGAATAGATGTTTCAGACCTCCTGAGATGATGCCTATGGTCTTAGCACCATTTCTGTGAGGATCCTATAAACAAAACAAAACAAAACAAAACATGGGACCTGAATTTATTGTGAAGGAACATCAGACATTCCAACTGAGGGACTTCTACAAAATTACCCTGTACCCTAAAAAAATGTTGACGGTTTGAAAGAAAAAAGAAGCTAAGGGGCTAGTCAAGACTCAGAAAGACTAAGAACAAGCAAAAATCTCACTGCCATTGAATCGATTCCAAACGCATGGTGACTCTGTAGAACAGGGTAGAACTGCTTGGGTGTGTTTCAGAGAGTATAACTTTTTATAGGAGTGGAAAGGCTCATCTGTCTCCCAAGGAGTGACTGGCGGTTTCGAACCGTGGACCTTGTGGATCTCAGCCCAATGCGTAACCATGCTCCATCATCAGGGCTCTTTCCAGAGGTTAAGTTTGGTACTGAAGTGGGTCTTGTGCCTGAGGCACTTTTGTTCGTATCTGGTGCTCCCAAAAGACATAACAGGGCAATTGATGAAATGTGACGCTCTCTACACGAGATAGCCTTGCATGCCAGTGTTCATGTTTTGGTCTTTACGACACACATACACTTAAATGTTTAGCGGTACAGAGCTTTGGTGGCTGCATCTTATTTACAAAGAGAGAGAATCATTATGAGCCCATGTGAATTTGTGTGTGGGCTGGGAGCGAGACTGGTGAAGAAAACAAAGAAGGTATTGCTTAACATTTGGAGGGTCCAGGTGAAGGCTATTCAAGAACTGAATTCTTTTATGCTTCCCTTTTAGCCACCTGTCTGACATTGTTGCAAAATAAAAATCTAGAAACAGACAACAGCAACGTAAAACAAACTCGCGCCGATCGTGAGTTGATGTGAGTGAGTTGATGCTGGCTCACGTGACCCTTTAGGACAGGGAAGAGAACGCTTGACAGGAGTAGAAAGCCCCATCTGACTCTGAGGAGCTTCTGCTGATCTCGAACTGCTGATCTTAAAATGGGCAGCTCGATGTCTGCCCCATACACCATCAGGGCCCCTAAGAAGAGAAAGGGTGGTGGTGGTAATAATATGTCCTTCCTGGCGGTGGAAGTTGTCGTCCCCTTGGCTCTGTTGATGGCATCAGACAGTGCCCACTCCTGGCTCATCGCTGCTGTATTTGGGTCCCTTGGTGTAGCTGTCATGTCTATTCATTGACCAATCACCTGGTGGCGTAGTGGGGTCTATGTCGGGCTGCCACTCAACAAGGTCAGCAGTTTGAATTCACAAGCTGCTCCTGCTGGGAAAGATGAAACTTCTGCTCCCGTAAACTGTTACCGTCCTGGAGCCCCATCGGGGTGGTTCTATTCTGGGTCCTTATGAGTCGGAATGGACTCAATGGTTGTGTGTTTTGAATGTGAACTATTGCCATTATTTCCTTTCCTAGAAAATGGGCTTTTCTAGATGATATGTCCAAAGCCTTGCTTCTTGGAAGGAGCCTTCTGCTTGCATTTCTTCCAAGAATGGCGTATCCATTCCTCAGGCTGCCACAGTACTGTGCGATGTTCTCCACCAACCAATGCGACTCAAATGCACCAGTTCTTCTGCCTCCCCGCTTCATGATTCAGCTTCTGAATGCATGTGGAAATGGTGTTGGGAGGCTGCACTGAGACCAGGCACAGACAAACCGCAGAAATCACCAAGGATCTGTGAGCCCTAGGTCTGATGCTGCCTTACCATCTGACTGCTGCAGACACACCTCAGTTGTGGCAGATGATCGACAGCCACCTCGTCCAACACCTCCTTGCAGCTCCATCTTCTACCCGCTGTACAACCGTGGGAGTTGGTGGTCCTCACTTAAGCTGCCTTTTGCTAGGGAAGCCTTCAACTAGATGATGTTCATTCATCCATTATTTAATTTATCCATTCACTCAACATTATTTATTGAAGAAAGCTGTGCCAGGTGCTATCCCTTGAATGAAGCAAGCTTCTCAGGGAAGGAAAGTTCTAGGTTACGAACAAGAAACATATTCAATAGCAACAGTGCAGGGAATCATCTAGTGGGGGTTTCCCATGGGGGACAATTCAGAGCCTCCTTGACAGATGTAATTTGAAAGTATCCCAGCGGGGTGTAATTCAATCACCCTGGTGGGGTGTAATTTGAATCTCTCCCTAGACAGGTTTCCTACAGGAATCTTCTTGGTGGGGTTGTTTTCAGATTCTCCCTGGTGGGGTGTAATTTGGAATTCACCCTGGTGGGGTATAATTTGGATGTCTCCTTGGTGGGTGTGATTCAAAATCTCCCTGGTGGGGTGTAATTTCAAGTCTTCATGGTGGGTGTAATTCAGAGTGTTCCTGGGGGCTAGGATTCAAGTCACCCCGGCGGGGTATAAGGAGACTTACCGGCGGAATGTAATTTGGTGTTTCCCTGGTGCGTGTAGCATTCGAGTCTTCCCAGGGGTGCATGATGCAGTCCCCCTGCTGGTGTCACTTTGGGTCCCTCTGATGGGTGTGACTTGGAGTTGCCATGGTGGGCATGGCAAGGTCTTACTGCGGTATGACTCTGGGTCTGCCTGGTGGTGGTCCTATCTAGTAGTTTGGGGAGGAAGGCAGGAGGCACACAGAGGTTGAAGGAGAGGAAGCCAGGGCAAGAGGGAAAAGGCATGCCAGTGGGCAACGGCTGGTGTACCAGGCCACAGGGGTGCAGGGGGCATTTGAGCTAAGCCTTAATAGTGATTGTGTTAGTCCGGGTAGACTAGAGAAACAAATTCATAAACACACACATGTGTATAAGGGAGAGGTTTACATACAAGAGGAATGGAACATTGAGAAAGCATCCCAACCCAGTCCAGTCCAAGGTCATAAGTCTGATATTAGTCCATATGTCTGATACCAGTCTATAAAGTCTTCTCCAGACTCATTAAGCACATGCAACGACACCAGTAAAATCACAGGCCAGTGGGTGCAGAGTCTTGTGTATGCAGTGGTGGTAGAAACATCTCAGCACTGGTAGGGATCTCTCTCTGGCTTTTTTGGCCCCAGAGGTCTGGCCATGTGGCTTCCCCTCTGGCTCCTCCAGTTTCCAGGACTCAGAATCTATCAGCATGCTGCCATGTTGTCTTGTCAGCTGCAGTGTCTCCCAAGGACTGAGTCTTGTGTCTTGTAAGTAGAGTGTCTCCAAGGGGGGAAAATACTGTGAGATTTCCCAGAATTTTCAGGAGGAAGCCATGCTCACATAGAGATCTCACTGGCTATCTCCAGATTATCAGACTAGACTCCACCCCTACACTCCTAATCCTGAAATTGACTGCCACAGTGATACAGTGAGGAAGGGAGAGGTGAGAGGACTTACAAGGTGAGGACTGTGGGTTCGTGAGGTGGTTCCTGATTTGAGCCCTGGTGACTCTTTTTTTTTTTTATTGTTTGAAGTGAACTTGCTTGTCACAAGACTCCAAGTCCATTTCAGTTTTACTTTCCTCCTTTTTTCTTTGAGCCACTCAGACCACTATTTAGCTTTGAGGACTAAGCAATCTAGAGGGAGCCCTGATGACCCTTGTTCACAGTGGAAGGTGGTGGGGGGGACCATTGATCAACTGTTGGGATCAACTTGAGCTATGTGGCATCTGAGCACTCTTGTTGGACAAAGAGTGCCAACTGTTCTTTCTTGGAGGTGTTATCTTTTTAAGAACTGTGGGCTAGTGAGGTGGTTCCTGACTTGTGAGTCCTGATGGCTCTTGTTTGTGAGGGTGGGAGGTGAGGTGGAACATTGATCAACTGTTGGGAACTAGGACAATGTGGCGTCTGAGCATTCTTGTTGGGCAAAGAGGGCCAACTGTTCTTTTTTGGAAGTGTTATCTTTTTGTCCAACATCATTTTATTAAAACATAAACTATATCGTCCTTTATTAAATAATAATGAAAGCAGATGGCTATTTTTTTTTACAACATCCTTACTTAGCAACATAGAAATTTGTTAATCCTTTATCTTTGCTCCTCTTAGCTATGTCTTTAATGAAACAGGACAATAAAATCTAAACATCTGGGGACCTGGGTATTCCAGAGATCCTAAATAAAGCTTCTTGTCCCTTTCTTTGTTAAAGATGCATATTGTTCTTGAAAAACTTTCTTAACCTGGAGGAAATTTGAGTCAGAGGAGCATCCATCAACCATGCTTCACAAAGCCCACGATCCTTTGCACCAGTGACATTGTCTTGCTGCGCACTCACAAGGAGCGAGGATGGTTTGTTTTCTGCTGAGGCCCTTTCCAATCCACTGGAGCAGGACGTTCTAAGGGGAGGGTCGGAGTACCTTCAGCCACAGTGCAGGTCCAGACAGCTGCAGTGACCGCACTATTTGAGGCCTCTTTCTTTGAGGTGATTCTTGGGAGCAGGGACATTTGAGCAGGGCCTAAAATGAGCCTCTACAAGCCCAAGTTTCCTTCTTTATTTATAAGCCCTTTGGATCGTGGCGTGGTGAGCCTAGGGCTGGCTGTACAGCAGCTAACACCTACAATAGCCCTATGCAAAGCAGACATCCTGGCTCTGTCTGGGTGGGTCCCATCCTTGCTCAGCTTCATCATCCCTCTTCATGGTTTCCAACCTGAAAAAGTCCGGGTGGGGGTGGAAGTGAGGGGGGAACACCTTAGGCTTTGTCAGCAAGGGAAGGGTTAAACAATGCCTGCTCCATGAAGATCATCCACCGCCAAGCAGCAAGGATAAAGAATGACTTACATCAGCAGGTACTGAAACTGAGTGAGGGCCATGATATATGGTTAAGGTACATAAATAAATATATTTGTATATGATGATGGGGAGATAGATCTGTTGCATATATTTATAAGTCTAGTATGGACATCCGGCCTTTGCTCAAGTACTCCTTCAATACAAGAACACGTTGTTCTATTAAACTGGCATTCCATGATGCTCACCTTCCCAGCAAGATGTCTGAAGACAAAAAGGAAATGTGGTGAAGAAAGCTGATGGTCCCCAGCTATCAAATGATATAGCATCTGGGGTCTTAAAGGCTTGAAGATAAACATGAGGTCATGTAGCTGAGAAGCAACAAAGCCCACACAGAAGCACACCAGCCTGTGTGATCACAAGGTGTCAATGGGATCAGATATCAGGCATCAAAGAACAAAAAATCATATCATTGAGAACAAGGGGGAGTGCAGAGTGGAGACCCAAAGCCCATCTGTAGGTAACTGAATGTCCCCTTACAGAAGGGTCACAGGGAGGAGATGAGCCAGTCAGGGTGCAGTATGGCACCATGAAACATTGAACTTTCCTTTAGTTCTTTAATGCTTCCACTGCCGCCCCCATATCATGATCCCATTTCTACCTTACAAATTTGGATAGACCAGAGGATGTACACTGGTACAGATAAGAACTGGACACAGGGAATCCAGGACAGTTATACCCTTCAGGACCAATAGTGAGAGTAGTAATACCAGGAGGCTTAGGGGAAGGTGCGTTAGAAAGGGGGAACCGATCAGAAGGATCTGTATATAACCCTTTCCCTGGGCATGGACAACAGAAAAGTGGGTGAGAAAGACATCAGACAGTGTAAGAAACGAAAAAAAATCTTTTTTAATAAATTATCAAGGGTTCGGGAGGAAGGAGGAAAAATGAGGCACTGATACCAAGGGCTCAAGTAGAAAGAAAATGTTTTGAGACTGATAATGGCAATAAATGTAAAAATATACTTAACACGATGGATGTATGTATGGATTGTAATAAGGGTTGTATAAGCCCCCAAAAAATGATTTAAAAAAGAAAAAAAAAGCAGAAAGTATCCACTAACATAGTAAAAACTACATATGGGAATGTAGATATGTGTAAATACATATATATCATGTATTGGGTTTATAAAGGGTGCATTCTGTGTACTATAAGCTAGCCTGGTAAACTGAACCCCTTGTCAGGGAGTGGATTTCAATTCATGGGAACCCCGTGGGTGTCAGAGAACTGTGCTCCACCGAGCTTTCAACGGCTGGTTTTTCAGATAGTTCACCAGGCCTTTCTTCCTCCCAAGATGCTTCTGGGTGGATCCACACTGCTCAGCACTTCACCCACCCTGGGCCCGTATGCACAGTACAAGTGACAGAGAAGGAACACACAGCGAGATCTTTCATCAGGGTGCATGCCCCTAACTCTGGGAAACTGCCCAGAGGCGATGACTCCTGAGAAAAGACTGAGGTTGGCGGTGCTGGTGGGGTGGGGTCACGGGGGCACAGAAAATTCCACCCATTCCTCTTGAGCTTCCAGTTGCTGGAGGTGTTTTGACACATGACCTTCATCACTTAAATAGCAGGAAGAAAGAAGAAGATGAAAGCACAAAGAGTCAACCGCCTGCACCCGATGCCTGAGTCTTGCCTCACTGACTCTGGACTGTGAGGTCACGTCAGTGGCAGCCGGACAGGACTGTGACAGGGAGCATGAGTGGAAGGCTGACCCGGAGCTCTGCTCTAAGCAAGTCAGGTGCATGAGCTCCTCTGTGCCACCCAAGCATGCCACAGGGGAGCTGATCCCTGTCACTCAGCTGAGGACCTCAGCTCGGGGGGGGGGGGGGGCAGGGCACTCCCCTCACACAGCACCGCAAGTCCGTGGTGCCTCTTGAGTGCTTGGATTGTCTTTTTCTCTTCTTCCAGGTGTAGGAGCACTGGGGATAGGCTGGTTACTCACAAATGGGCTGCTACTGCAAAGGCAGCAGTTCAAAACTCCCAGACGCTCTCCGGGGCGTGGGGGGTCGGGGGGGGGGAGAAAGAGGAGGCTATCTACTCCTGTAAAGAGTGACCGTCTCAGAAACCCACAGGGGCAGTTCTACCCTGCCCTACAAGGTCGCCGTGTGTCAGCATCAGCTCGGTGGCAGGGATTTTTGATTGAGTTTTCTGAGAGACAGGTGCCGGTTGCTGTCCAGGGGAGCATGCCTGCTGGTGACTCTGTGGCTTTCAGAGGAGAACTGCGACCCATAGGGGTTTTCAGTGGCAGGTTTTCTCACAAGTGGATCGCCAGGTCTTTCTTCTGAGGCATCTCTAGATGGACTCAAGCCTCCCACCTTTTAGTGAACAGGTGAAGGCTTCAGCCACCTGCAGGGACTCCTCTAGGCAGGGATATAGGTTATTATTATTTTTTTCCTAATCTGAATTTTAACTTTTGGTTTTCCTGTGCTTAGAGGCCTCAAGGGTCTTTATGGAAGGCATTATAGATCTAAATCTCTCACCGCTCTCTCTATTTTTTGCTTGACTGATTTGGCTTAATGTGGACCCAGTTTTGTTTAGAAGAGCCCCTTGACCATGGCAAGGATCCAAGAACATGCCAGGCAATGCCATGATCGATTAGTTTCCCCTTTCTATTTTAAAGCAAAAGAATGACGGGCAGGGCATCGTGTCGCTTTGTTTAGCATTCTCAATGTGAAAGAAGGTGTGAGAGAGGCTTCCAAAGTTTTATTGAATCCTCAAGTCCCCCATAGATCTGTCTAGTTATTTTCCCTTCTGTATAAGCACTGTGTACACATTGTTCTTAATAGCCTGAGGAGAGGGCTGGGTACCCCACTTCTTCGCAGCAGCAGCATTGATCAGTAAGTGTGCACCTTTGCATTATTCAGCTACTTTCCAAATCATCCTTTTCTTTGAAGAAGGCTCTCTTGCAGGAGGTAGGGAGGGGCTGGGGGGAGGAGAGGAAAGCACTGTCCCTTTGGCACCTAAATGAACGGTTTCCACAACACCGATTCTGAGCGCATCATTGTGTTAAACTCTTAAAACTGTTAAATTAATAAAATCAGCTTAATAGAACCCTGATTAGTTTGAAATTGCTTTAAATTTGGTCATTAAGTTTCAGGGAACATGTAATTTTCTCCACATCTGGTACAGCTGGAGGCATGAGGGCCGAGGACAGAAGTGGCGGTAACAAATGCAGAGGATGGCAGGGAACTCTTTGTCCTTGATGGCTTCTACACTGCTAGTGCACAGCCCCTGGGACTCGGCCTCCCAGCGAGACAACAGGCCTTGAATTACATCTCCAGGACAAGATGGTAGAACTGGGCATCAAGACACCTAGATTTACTTCCACCGAATCTTGGGCCCTCACTGCATGACTCTGCAAATGCTGCCCCTCCCCTCCGCTGAGCGTCAACATCCCCAATTGTGAAATGGGCTGATACCTACGGAAGCCTTGTTCCTTCAGCTGGTGGAGGGTAGTGCCATCTCTGTGGAGAGCCAGCGCTTGGATGCTCACACGCACATTGATGCATTGGATCCTGTCTCCTCCTGCCAACCTCTTGGGTCTTTGGCTCCTCTAGTTGGGGTTCCAGGGTAAAGTCTGCAGAGTGCTGACCCCAATGCTAGGCACGTGTTGGAAGTCAGTCACTTTGTCTGCATCTTCGATCCACTTGGAGGTGAAGTTTGACAACCCCTGGATGCCAACGTTTTGGTATGGGGAGGGTTTGGGCTCCTGGCTATCTGTTGTGACCAAACCAAACTCTTGCTGTTTCTTAAGTCAATTCCAACTCAGAGCAGCCATATGTGGTGCCGAGTCAAACTGTACCCCGTGGAGCTTTCCATGGCTGGGAACTTTCCGAAGGAGATCGCCTGGTCTTCCTCCCAGAATGCCTCGGGCTGGACTTGAATATTTAACCTTTGGTTTAGTAGCTGAGCGCATTCACCATCTGTGCCACCTGGCGACTCTTCAATTAGGATAGCACCACTCTGTCCCACCCCCAGTGTCTGCAACCTCCAGAAGTCATTATGGGTTCTCATTGAAGAGCACCCCAGTGCTTTATGGGCAATCCCGATGTGAGAAGGAACTGAAGACAGTAGTCTGGCAGGTGGAAATCTCATAGGAGCAGTAGGATCATCATGGAAAGGAGCACCTGGAACTTCAACTCTAAGTACTAGAGCTAGACCCTGAGGCTGAGAGCCACTGATGAGGCACTGTTTGTGCAGTGGCCTGCGGCTAATCTTTGAGATGTGGCCACACGCTGTAGTCTTGGAGACCAGGTCTGATGGCCTCTTAACAACCTGCAAAGGAATATAGTGTGATTCCCACCCTACAGATGGAGGAGTGAGACCTCAGGAAATTGAGTAACTTACTAAATGTCTCAGGGCAAGGATTTAAACTCAGACGCTGCGGAAGTGGATGGAGAGGAGAATTGGGAGGGCGATTCATGAATAGCCCGTGATCTGCAAATGACGCACAAACTTGTCAAAAATGAAGAAAATGTCAAGAAAACTGATGACAGGAGAAGATTTCAACAAGTGTGGACCACACCCGAACAAAAAGAAAATGAAAAGTGCACGACCTCGAAGGCACCTAATGACACAGCAGCTGTCTGGGGCAAGCAGGAGACAGTGGCCACCCTCTGAATCAAGCTCCAGGGGCTGCTTTTTGAGTGTCCTGTTGCTTTTCTTGAAAAGTTAGAGCTGGTACGAGGTGGCACTGGGGAGGGCCATCATTCAAGAGACAGAGCCTCACAAGTCCTGAAACCCTTCGAGAAATCAAGAGTCATCTGCTGACCTTATGAAAACAACCCTTTGATCTCTAGGGAGGGTGTCATTTTGTTAAATCTTCACTCTGTCGTGAAAGCCTAGGGCCATTTGGACCTCAAGGCCCTGAAGTAGATGACTTCAGCCCAATTGCAGCTGTATCCCACAACTGGTGATGCTGCTGAAGACAGAAGATTCTGTCTGGATTCTACTGGACGTTAGATGTGCAGAGGCTGCCACTGAAGCACGGGGTTTCCTAGGGGGCGGGGGGGGGGTGTCAATGAAGGACACAGACCCGCAGACACAGAGTTTCACCCATGGGTGCCCACCTGAGTCTTCAGGTGGTACAATGATTAATGCTGTCAGTGGCTAACCAACAAGTTGAAGGATTAGGACTACTTTGAGGCCTAGTGATGGACTTCCCAAAATACCAGCCATCGAAAATGTTATGAAGTGCAGTTGTATGTCAAACCCATGGAGTAGCCCAAAGTTGGAATTAACTCCTTGATACCAGGTTGGGTTTTGGTTTGGTGTCCGCCCGAGAAAAGGCAGGAACCGAGGTGGTGGTTCTCCCGGATGGCACAGTTTTTGATGGAGGTAGGTGTTCGGGTATCTCAAATTCTCCAAGAACTCCACAGATGGAGTATGTAAGGTCTTAAAACTGACCTTCTCCAGGCGCTCCCTTCTAGTTTTCAGGTAAACTGCAGAGGAGAGGCGGTGCCTTGAAGTTCTCACCATCAGGCCGATTTCTCTTGTTTCTTGTACAATCTCTGATGCCAAGTGACAGCAGGGTCCTTGAAGACAGCAAGGGGACAAGTGGTGACCTATATTTTATTCAGTCTTTCTTGCCCTTAGCTTGAGCTCATCGCTATGTAGATGAGCGGGTACATACATACATTTACATACGTATGTGTGACCTACATTAAAAGGATACATTTTTAAAAACAGAAGCGTATCGTGTATTTTTAGCCCATAGAAAGCAGTCCAAAAAACAATTTTTCTTTCTTTTCTTTCTTTCTTTCTTTTTTTATAAAACCCACTTTTACTAAAAGCTTTCTCACCACCGTCTTCTTCTCTTCTTGAAAGCTGGTCATAAAATGGTTACCTTTTTGATGAGGTGCTTTTAAAAACAGCCTTGTCTCCTACAGACATGGCCAAGTGTCCTAGTTTATGTTTTTGATACTTGCCAGCACTCTTCGCATTCACCAGCCTTGTCCTGAGTTAGGAAAGATCTATACAGAGGATAAATTTGGACAGGTATTGAATATAATAAACTGTATTTAAATATTTATATGTGGAATTATTTTTTTTATGGTGCTGTTCTTTAAATCATTGAATAAGGCCCTATCATTTCTCCAAAAGATTTATGAGCTCTGTCTTTCAGCATATAGATCATTTTGCCTCTGAAAGATATCTCAACTTAAAAATGATTTCTACATGTGATCTCTTACATACATTTATTATCGCAGTGAGCATGCGGCCCTGCCGTTCTACAGTAAGAATTGGAGGGCTTCTTCGGAAAATAGCACTTCATTTGTGGAAAGCTGCAAGGAGAGAGGGCAGGGACCAGGACGTAACCATATTTCAGAGGGCCCCAAAAGGAACCGTGTTGGCACAGAGGTTAAGTGCTCAATTGCTGACTGAGAGACTGGAGGTTTGAACGTGCCCTTGGCTCTGAGGGAGAAAGACCCGGTGATCTTCACTCAGAAAGACTGCAACCCAGACTGTTCTCGGCCGCAGCCAGGCCTGGTCACATGGCGGCATGATGAGTCCAGAATCAACCTGCCGGCGTCTGACAGCAACCTTAGTCAGAGCCTGGGAAGGCGAGTTCGAGTCTAAGCAGCCCACAGGCTGGTCCCCACCTTCCTTGTGAGCACGTGAAGCTCAAGTAAATATATGGCTGCCCCCTCCTGCTGTGAGTCTTAGAATCCAGGGATACTTATTTTCCTCTTAGACCAGCCAGGTCTCTATTTCCCAGCTTCTCTGTCAATCTGAAGAGCTCTCTTTCTGTTGCTAGTGGCCACCTCAAGAACAGCCATTTGCTTTAACCATCTGTGCTGGGTAAGAGGACATTAGATGTGCCAGCAAAGTCCTTGGGCAGCACAAAGACTTCACTCTCAGCTACAGGTAAGAAGGAGGAGCCTGCTTGTTCCTATGAAGATCTGCAAAATCATGGACGCAGGCTCCTTAAGAGTTGGGATGGACTTGATGGTGGTAGCTTTGATTTGTTCAAAATTACTGTGAACCTGAAGGCTGGAGCTTGGAGCTCCTCAGATGGTGCCATCCACTAATGAGCTGTGTTGGAAAGACTAGGTGGGGGTATCACCCCCCCCAAAAAAAAACCCCAGTTTTTTTTCTAAGCTATTATTTCCTTATTATTATCATTTTTAAAGAAAACAATCTTATCAGCTCCAAAGTAGTCTCGATTGCACTCACTACGTTTGTTAAATCTGTGATTCCATTTTTGGAAACATTTTTGAAACTCATCTGTTTGGATAGCTGACAGCACACCTCCCTCATTTTTTTGTTTGTTATTTTTTTTCACCTCTTTTTCATTTTCAAATCCCTGTCCTTTTATCTCCCTGTTCCATCATGGAAACACAAAGAAAAGTGACACAGAGTGAGGTCAGGTGAGTAAGGTACCTGGGGCAAGAAAGGCATGCTGGTTTTTGCCAAAAACTGGTGCACTGAGATGGCTGCATGGGAAGGTGCTTTCTCGTGACGGCAAAGTCAATCCCTGCTTACTACAAATCTGATCTTTTAAAAAGATAGTAATTTTATCGGGGGTTCATACAAGTCTTATCATAATCCATCCATTCATCCATTGTATGTCAAGCACATATGTACATTTGTTGCCCTCATCATTCTCAAAACATTTGCTTTCCACTTAAGCTCTTAGTATCAGCTTCTCATTTTCCCCTCCCACATGAGGTCTTGATCATTTATAAATAATTATTATTTTATCAGATCAGGTCATTTTATGCTACACATTGTGGCTTAATGTTTTCAAAACCTCTACATAGAAAGACTGATTAACAGTCTGACCTGGTGGAATGAACGCCAAGTGCACTATCCCCTCACACACACGCAAAACCAAATGAGCATCATCTTGATCCTGGATTTCACTGACAAGCTTTTTGGGGGTGAGCTGATGGTGGCACCTTCTAATGGCTTGATTGATGTTTGCTTTGTGGGTTCTACAAATAGCACCATGTCTTGGCACCAGTAATAACCTTGGGGAAAAAGTCAGGTGACTTCTGTCCTTTCAAAGCATGGCATGTTTCCAGTCCACACTCCTTTTCCTGACCATTCAGAGCCTAAAGCACAAATTTGGCACTGACCCTTCTCATTCGCAAATATTCCTTTAAAATTCACTGAACTGAGCTCCAAGATAGTCTGAATAACTTCCCCATCTCTTTAAGGGTCTGTTGTTGGTCTTCAAGCACAAGTGCACAGATTTTTCTCTGTTGAGGACGTTGACAGGCACCCAGAACAAGGCTTGTCATCAATCAACGTTTCACCTTTTTTGAAACGTGAAAACCACTCTTACACTTGAGTTTTTCTCCTAGCACGGCCCTTGTAAGCTGTGTTCAACATCACAGCAGTTTCTGGGGCATTTTTTCCCATGCAGGAATCAAGATTTCACAGCTGCATGCTGTTTTTTAAATCAACCATTACAAAAAAACGAGGTTCTGTTGAAGTTGCTTGTAGGAAAAAATTCACTGTGACCAGAAAGAAACTTCCCAGGCGACACCACTGGTTGCTCTAACTCAGGGCAAGTTGCTAGATGCTTACCTAGCAGAAAAATGTGTACCATGAACGCTCTGCCCAGTGAAGCTTTTTCCATTTGGGGGATTGACTCTCATACATGTTTGCTGTGGTCCTTGTTGGCCAGGCCCCCTCCTCTCTGCACAGTGGCCCACACCCAGACCTGGGTCTTCTGTCAAACCCGTTCTCAACCAGGGGCTTGAGTACCCATTTTGCCCATTGGCTACAGGGTGTGGGTTTTCACACTCGTGTGGCTTTTGGTTGCCTTCCATTTTGTGTTGCTTGCCTGTGAGTTCTGCCCACCTGCCACCTTTCCCCAAATGGTTTCTAAAACAATCCAATGTGGCAACCTCCAAGGAGGTCTTGGGATCTCTCTGATAATTCAGCAAGGGTATCTGGGGATGCTTTCCTGTCCCCAAAGCAGGGATGTGTGTAAGGTGGGAACCTGTCAGAGAAGAAACACTCAAATACAAAGAAACCTGTGAAAGTCGGAACTGGATGGGGCTGCCTTGTTTTTCCAGTGCTTGCAACTTTTCACTGTTGATGGGGTGTGGTCTGATCACTTCTCTGTTGCTCATCTTCGTGGAAAATATTTGGGATCTCTGATAGATCTCTGCTTTATGCAGCATCCAGATGTTGCAGTTTCCTAGTATATTTTCCACTAAACAAACACCCCCCCCAAAAAAAATAACCACCATAGAGTCAATGCCAGCTCACCCTGGAAGACAGGGCAGAACTGCCCCTGTGGGTTTCTGAGAGTATCACAGAAAGCCTCATCCTTCTCTCATGGAGAGACTGGAATTTTGAACTGCTGACCTTGAGGCTAGCAGTCCAAGGAATAACCACTATTCCACCAGCGCTCCTTCCATTGCCCACTCAGAGAGATATAAAGGTACCCTGGTGGTGCTGAAAGCCAGGCTTTGGGCTGCTCACTGTGAGGTCAGAGGTTCAAATCCACCAGCAGCGCTCCAGGAGAAAGGTGAGGCTGTTAGCTCCCGTAACGATGTACGACGCTTCGGAAACTCTAGGTAGGGTCACGATGAGTCGACACTGACTGGGTGACAGTAGGTTTTTAGAAAGAAAGTCAGCAACTGCAACCTTTCAAAGGTGGAAAACTTTTGAGTCCTGGAATAGCAAGATGGGCTGGTCGAGTTCCCACTCACTCAGGTCCCCTCTGTAGATAGCAAACTGTCGTTCCTAGAGGAGTGGTTATGCCTTGGGCTGGGATCCCCAAAGCCAGCAGTTTGAAACCCCCAGCCTCTCCTCCAGAGAGGATGACATGAAGGATGGCAGTGTTGGAAGTCCACACGGGCAGTTCTGTCCTGCCCCAGAGGGTCCTCTGTGAGTTGGCATCAACTGGGTGGCAGTGAGTTTGGTTTGGGGCATAAGGAAATAAGGGTTAAAAGTGTGTGTAGAGAACAATACAGTTCCCTGGAGGTTCATCTGCCCAGACCCACAGAGCTTCTGCTCAGTGGATGGCCATGCTGGGCAGAAGGACAGGAGGACAGATAATATGGTGGTGCTCAGCATGTCACAGAGCAGTCACGCTCCCCAGGTCCCAGTGCACAGCCAGATTTGGGGATGATTTATATCAAAACAGTCTAAAGCGTTTACTGGGTGGAAGAACTAATTTCCAATAAATCAGACAGGATTCCCTTGGGAGCCAGAAATAAATGAGGGCAAAAGAAATTGCTAGAGGTTGCTGAGCAATAAAGAGACGGGTTCTAGATATCTTAAAGTGATATTTAAATGGACAAAGTTGATATAGCTGTCTTTTCCTCCCTTTTTCTCCCACGTCTCAGAGTAAGATTTAAGTCTATGGCAAAGTCATTATAGCCAGGAATTATTCACCGGGAGACTCTCAGCATTTCATGCACATCCCACTTAATGGCAATTTTAATATTCCAGTTCCAGTCCTAAATTGTAATGAAGAGGCATTAATTGCTTGGTTCCCTGCAAAGTCCATACAATTTTTAAAAAAGTGTTTCTAGAAAAAGTTCAAAAATTTGGTACATGAGGCAGAACTTTCATTATCTAATTTTAGTCCTTTTTTCTAATTAAAATTTTTAAATGGATCTATATTTTATTATCTTTGAGTCCACAAAGTACTTATTACCCATGTTCTCATAGCCCAGCATTGTACAACGGGCCTTGGAGAATACAGGCAAATGGTATCTGTGTGTGGTTCCTTGCGCTCCAGAAGTGTAAATTTCATGGGAAGATTAAGATATGATCCATCTGTGTGTGAGTGCCTGCCAAGATGAGAGGGCAGACGGATTGCCCAGGGCTAGCAGATTCTCACATAGCTGCAGGCTGGTGAGGTTTTGGGGCCCAGAAGCCCCTGCTAGACTGAGGGGCGGAGGGGTGAGAGGACTCCTTATCACAGGTGGGGAACAGCTGTGGCCAAAATGGAATGCAGGGAGGAATTTGCCCAGCTCCCCAAGGAAGAGAAGCTTTCTCAGCCACCAAGCTGGTTCTGCCAGACACCAACAGTTCTCCTAGGCTCCAATTAGCATCTTTTCCCTGGAAGTTATGGACTCACAGCATTCCAAGCCTGGGAACTGACTATTCATTTGAGGATAAAAAAGTGGGAGAGACAAGAGGAGGAGACTAACGGAGAAAAGGAATTTCTGCAGTTCCTGCTTATAGAAAGGGGTATCTCTCCTAATTCAGAAAAAGCTCTGCTGGGCAGAGCTTTCATGGTATGCATTTTTACCTTTAGGTAAGCATCTAGCAACTTACTCTGAGCTAGTGCATCCAGTGGTGTTACCTGGGAAGGTTCTCTTTGGTCACAGTGATTTTTTTTTCCTAAAAGCAATTTCACTCGAACCTCATTTTTTGTGATGACTGATTTAAGTGACCTGTGTGCCACAGTGAAATTTTATTTCCTGCTTGGGAAAAATGACCCAGAAACTGCTATGATGTTGAACACAGTTTGCAAAGACAGTGCTATGAGAAAAACTCAAGTGTAAGAGTGGTTTTTGCCTTTCAAAAATGGTGAAATGTCAATTGATGTCAAACCTCATTCTGGACATCCATTAACTTCTGGAACAGGGAGAAATGTTGACAAAATCTGTGCACTTGTGTTTGAAGACCAACAACAGACCATTGAAGAGACCGGGGAGTTATCTGGACTATTTTGGAGCTTAAAGGAAGATTTGGAAATGAGAAGGATCACTGCCAAATTTGTGCCTTGGCCTCTGAATGAGAAAAAGAGTGTGGACTGGAAACATGTCATGCTTTGAAAGAACAGCTCCAAAGTCACCCAGATTTCCCCCCCCCCTCCCAAGGTCTTTACTGGTGAGGAGACATGGTGCCATTCCTAGGACCCAGAAAGCAGACATCAATCAAGCCATTGGAAGGTGTCATCATCACCTCACTGCGCAAAAAAACTTGTCAAGTGAATCCAAGATCATTTGGTTTTGCATGTGTGTGAGGGGGCTAGTGCACTTGGAGTTCATTCCACCAGGTCAGATTGTTAATCAAGCTTTCTATTTAGAGGTTCTGAAAAGAGTGCATGGCCAAAAAGGACTGATTTGTGGCAGATGGGGTACTGGTTTTGCCACCACAACAATGCACCTGTTCACGCAGCTGTATTAGTGCACCAGTTTTTTGGAAAAAACCAGCATACCTTTTATGCTTCATGCTCCCTACTCACCTAAGCTCTCTCTCTCTGGGAATTCTTTTTGTTTCTGCAAATGAGCGGAGACATTAAAGGACAACAATTTGACAGTGTAGAAAAGGTGAAATAATAAAAATCAAAAAACAAGGGAGGTGCTGTCAACCATCCAATCATGAGTTTGCATCCAAGAATGGAGTAGCAGATTTGACACATGTATTGAGTATAATGGAGAGTACTTTGAAGGTTTTGTAAAAAAAAAATGTAAAAACATAGTTTTGAAAAAAATTCATTTGGGGAGGTACCCCTTGTATATGCATGCCTATTGCTGTAAAACTGAACAGATTTCATTGGGGCTTCAAGACGAAGGTGGCTAGGAAGAAAGGCCCGGTGATCAAGTTCTGAAAGTCTGCCAATGAAAATCTAATTTATCCCAATGATCTGGTTCACAGCTGATCATGGAGATTCATGGGACCAACCCACTTGTTCTCTTGTGTATGAGGGTCAGCAGGAGTCAACAGCTGCCTCATTTCTCCATTCCAACCACCACGGTTTTATTAGCTCCACTTTTACATGTGCAATGACAGACTCTGGGAAGTGGCATGCTTGCCTAAGGGCTCCTAGCCACCAGGTTGACCTTCATCCCTGCCCTGCTCTCTCAGGACATGCAAAGTGTTTCCATGGAGAGCAGCCCAAGACTGATCTCATTCAGTTCTGGGAGAGTGCTATGCTCAGATAGCCCAGGAATCCAGTGTCTTACATAAAAAGTAGAATCATTCCAGCCGTTGACCCTTCCTGATGGCTCTAGTTGGGCACTCTCAGTGGACTGGACTCTCAGGAATCAACTGTGAACTTGTGAGACTCAGACAGGGACTGTCCCCTCTCCTGGTCCCAGCCCTCTCAGGGGATGCTCATGTCGCAGCCGGTAAATGAAAAGCCTGATGCTAAAGACAGGACCTGGCCCAGGATGTGCCTGCCGTCCTCCCTGTGGTCTCATTGGAAGGTTTAGGAATTTGTCTCGCTCACATCGCTTCTTTGCTGGGGAAGACTGAGTCTCCACACACCATCTCAAGTGAAACCCATGCAGACCAGCAACCCCCGCCCCAGTACCTCTCTAATGTCACTTCAAGTTTGCAGCCTCACACCCATCAGCCAGGCTGGCTTCTGCAGCCAATGGTTCCCTCTGTGGGGCTCTCTTAGGGCTGTCTCCTCTGCTTGGAGCGGCTTCTCTCCTATGACCCTAACAGCTCCTCATTCTTTCATGTCTTTGTTAAAAATCTCCTTCTTGGGTAGGCTCTGGGTGTGCGCATGGTTTCTTGCATCTGCTAGCCCAAATGTTGGCGGTTTGAGACCACCAAAAGCATTTCAGAAGAAAGGCCCGGTGACCCTATTTCCCAAAGATCAGCCATTGCAAACTCTGTGGAGCCACACGCGTGAACTCGCCTCCAGTTAGAACCAGCTACATGGCCCATAGGAAACTGTTCACTGGAGAGCAGTATGTAAGCGCATGCTTACCTGGCTTATTGGGCACTACATCTAAGGAGAAGAGGGACTGCATCATCTGCATTGTTGGAAGAGGGGAGGATGGAAGACTGGATGAACAGCAGATCGTTTTTGTTTTAATGTAAAACTTTATTATGCAATATTTAAGATATATAAAACCATAAGAGATTGCAGGAAGACTCAGAAGCTTATGCCCACCACCAGCTTGAGAAATAAAACACAGTTATTGTACCCCTCGCCTATCCTCTCCAAAGGTAACTGCTACCACAGATGCTCCTATATTTTTGTTATATAGGTACTTGTTTCTAAACAATGTTTTAAACTTTATGCACATGGTATTGTACTGCACAATATGCTTTCCAAAAAGTGTTACGTTATTTGTTTGTTTGAAATAATTTAAGAAGGACTGAGAAGTTGCAAAATAGCACAAAGACTTATTGTATACCATTAGCTCAGATTCCACAATGAACATTTTGCAACATGGGCTTAATTATCTATCCATCTATTTATCTCTCATTTTGTGTATATATATATGTATATATATGTAAAACATTAAATCCTTTTCTAGATTGTGTAATTTTTCCTGAAACATATATGTTCCCCCCCCGAATAGTTAGAGACTAAGTTGAAAATTGGATGTTCATTGATCTCGAAATCCATCATTTTGTATTTTCCCCAAACCAAGGATCTTGATTCTTGACACGGTGATCAAAATCAGGAGATTTAAATGGATAAAATACTATTTTCCAATCCTCAGGTCTTAATGGACATAGTCCCACAGAAGTTCATGATCTCAAAATGAAGATTTTAGTGGTTTCATTTTGTCTTTTTGGGTCAACGCTGCATTGTGTTGCTCTGCCTCTTTAGGGTCTTCCATGCTGAAGGCTTCTTGGTTGTGTTTTGCTTTTCAATTTCTTGACTTTGACATTTTAAGAGTGTATAGGCCAGTTGCTTTGTAGACTGGCCCTTAGTCCACTTGGTCTGAGATAGCTCATGGTTTGATTGGGTTTGAGAGGTTTGTCCCCAACACAGCAGAAGCGCAGCTGTCCTCCTCCATAGTCAGTAGGTATATGATACCTCTGTGCCATGGCTGGTACCTGATCATTTGGCAGGGGGATTCCGTTTGGAAGCTTTTGTTTCCCTTTTGATAATTAGCAAGTCTATCACCAGGCGGTACTTAGAGATTATGTGAAGAGCTTGTTTCTAATCAAACTGTCTTTTTAATTAAAAATTTAAACGGCTCGATCGAGACAGCATTTACATTCTGTATATTCATGCAGGAGCCCTGGTGGTCCCAGGTTGCTCTATTGCGAACCAGAAGTCCGCCCTTTGAACCCACCCACTGCTCCATGGGAGAAACACGTGCCCATCTGTTTCGGTGAGGACATGTGGAAACGTGGAAGCTCAGAGGGGCAGCTCATCTTTGTTATTGGTGGTCCTTGTGAGTTGAGATCGACTCAATGTGCTTTTCTCCCCTTAAAAAAAACCCAAGTACCAGCAGCTGGGGTAGGAGAGCGGGTTACTTGTTGGGCCCCTAACTGCCAGGCCAGCAGTCAGAACCACCAGCCACGCCGAAGACCAGGTCTTCTTCTCCTGATATCCTCCTGATATCAAAGGCTCAAGGAGAAAGCAAATGGATTGAGAATAATGGTGGCAACAAATGAATACATGTGCTTGACACAATCGATGGATGGATGGATGGATGGATGGACGGATGGACTGTGATAAGAGTTGTATGAGCCCCCCAACTTAAAAAAAGGCAAAAGAAAAGAGTTATTTACCGCCTTGGAAACCCT
This sequence comes from Nesogale talazaci, assembly GCA_004026705.1. Lineage (NCBI taxonomy): Eukaryota > Metazoa > Chordata > Mammalia > Afrosoricida > Tenrecidae > Nesogale > Nesogale talazaci. The sequence continues at coordinate 42,044 of PVJH01007525.1, read as the reverse complement.
ATGCACAAGGCCACGAGGGTTAAGAATCCACTCAATGGCAGTGGCTTTTTGGGTTGGCTTTATATTCAATTACTAGAATCATTCCAATATCAGTAGACAAATCAATGGTCTGAGTAGACCCCATCCAGAACTATTGAGAATTCTGAAGCCATCTGGATACTGATCATGCGATATACAACAATTGTTGTTAGATCTCCATGAGTCGATACATGATTACCTTTATGCACATCAGAATGAAATATACACCAGCCCTGTGTCACTTTCAGGCTCCTGTCAGTCCACCTCCCTGAACATCTGCCTGGCCTTCACCAACCCTCCCTTTTACTAACTATGAGCCCCTTTCCTAGGGATTGGTTTTTCCTCATGACGTGTCCAAAGGAAACAATCACAGTCTTGCCATCCTCACTTTTAAGGAACACTCTGGGTATCATTTTTACTAAGATTATTCATTCTTTTGTTAGTCCACAATAGGTTATTTTTTGAAACACCACAATTGCAATGCATCGATTCTGCGTTGCTATTGTTATATAAAGAACAAATAAATCTTTTTAACAGAAAAAAAAGAGTTACTATCTCAGAAAACCACAGGATGCTTCCACATTGTCTCACAGAGTTGCTATGAGAGAGATCCACCCTTGGCAGCAGTATAAGTTCATAGAGCAGTGCAATCATCACCAAGTCCGTTTTAGAGCACTTTCATGACCTCAGAAACAAACCTAGCTCCCTTTACCAACCACCTTCCTGTGTCCTATTCCCATCCCTCCCTGTCCTAAGCAACCCCTGATCTACTTTATCTCTGTGGATACAGAAAATCTGGGTTCCCAGTGAATAGGGTTGTAGCTGATGTAAAGAGTTTTCGCTGGCTTCTTTCACCTAGCATAATGCTTCATCAAGTGGCCACATGCATCAACACTGTGGTGCTCTTTAGGGTGGGACAGTGGGAGCCCTGGTGGTGTCATGGTTATGAGTTGGGTTGTGAGCTGCAAAGTCAACTGTTCAAAACCACCAGCCACTCTGAGGGAGAAAGATGGGGCTTTCTCCTCCTGTAAAGAATGTAAAGAACCATCGCTCCAGAAACTTGCAAAGGTAGTTCTGTTCTGTCTTCTCTGGTCCCTGTGAGTCAACACCGACTCAATGGCAGTGAGTTTGGTGCTTCGTCGGAGGAAAGATCAGGCAGCTTTCCAAAGTGGCTGCACTTTGCATTTCCCCCCTGCAGTAGCTAAGAGTTGGTTTCCCCACATCCTTATGAACATGGGTCTGAGATTCCCATGGTATCCAGGTCAAGGCCACGAGGGTTTTCTCCTCCCATAAACAGTCACAGTGTCAGAAACCCCCAGGAGGTCTCTGTGAGTCAGTATTGACTCTCAATAGCAGTGACTTTGGTTTGCTAACATTAGTTATTGTCTTTTTTAAAATTCTAGTCAACCTAGCGAAGGCACTGTCGTTTTGATATTCATGGCAAGTGATGAACATTTTTCATCTATTTATTGGCCATTTGTATTTTTTTCATGTGAGGTATCCTATTCAAATCCTTTGCCCCATTTTAATTGGGTTCCTTATCTTTGTATTCTTGAATTATAGCTGTCAATCTGTCACACGGGGCTGGCTTATGTGTCGGTATGAGGTTAGAAGCGATGCCACTTGCATTTGAAATTCTAATTGGGTCACCCACAGTAGACAGTTTTCAGTGGGTTTTTTTCCCCAGAAAGGTCTGAAAAATCTACTTCTAGCTATTAGCCAACGAAAGCCCTATGGATCATCACAGACTGTTATCTGATATAGTGTTGGGAGATGAGATCCCCAGGCTGGGAGGCATCCATACTGTACAATGGCTGTAGCAGTGGATTGGAGCATGCCAGCAATTGTGAGGATGTGCGGAACAGCCCCTATTTCTTTCTTCTCTACCTGGAGTCGCCAAGAGTCGGAGCTGACTTGATGGTAACTAAGAGCAGCTGAGCTCTTTATCAGTTTTAGACATGTCTCTGACAGATTGTCTTACTACTTTAGTGATACTATCACAGGACACACCAAAGTTCAATTTTAATGGAGTCTAAGCTTCTGTTTTTTTTATTTGTTGTTACTCATACTTTTTTGGTGTCCTACCTATGAATCTGGTAGCATAATTGTTGCTCATTGGGCTACTCACTGCAAGACCAGCAGTTCTAAACTACTAGCAGCACTTCAGGAGAAAGGGCGCTCGACTCTTGAAAAGAATTATAGTGCTGGACACAACCGTCTTATAGGGTCCTTATGGGTGGGATGTCAAAAGTACCATAACTGGCCAAAAAAAAAAAGCAAACAAATCTGTCATAGAAGAAATACAGCCAGAGTGTTCCTTAGAGGCAAGGGTATGGTGAGACTTCATTTCACAAATTTCGGACACGTTGTCAAGAGAGACAAGTGTCTGGAGAAGAAAAGTATACTTGATAAAGTGGAGGGGCAGCGAATTAAAAAGGAAGCCCCTCCACAAGATGGATTGACGTAATGGCTTCAACAATAGACTCAAACATGCTAACAGTTGTGGGGATGGCCCAAGACTGGGCTGTGTCCCCTTCAGTTGTGCACAGGCTCCCTAGGAGTCAGAGCTGACTGGATGGCATCGAACAATGTCAACAGCAATATCTAAAAATCTTCTACCAAATCTAAGGTCACGAGCAATTACTCCTCTATTTTCTACTGAGAGTGTATAGTTTTCTCTCTTCCATTCAAGTACATCGATCTATTTTGAATTAACTTTTTTTGGGTATATGGTGTGAGGTAAGGGCCTCTCTATATTGGTCCACAGGGGGTACCTCCCCCCAAATCTGGAATTTTTCCTCAAAGCTATGTATTTATTATTATTATTATTATTATCATTATTATTATTACTTTTTACAAAACAACCTTATCACCTTCAAAGTACTCTGCAATACACGTAACATATCTGTCAAATCTGCTCTTTCATTCTTGGAAGCATTTTTCAAACTCATCTGTTCTGGATGACTGGAAGCACTTCCTTTGTTTTTTTCTTCACCTCTTCTACATCATCAAACTGCTGTCCTTTCATGTCCCTCTGCATCTGTGGAAACAAAAGGAAGTCGAACAGAACAAGGTCAGGTGAGTAAGATGTGTGGGGCAGGAGTAAGGGGGATGGAGCAAGAGAGGCATGCTGGGTTTTCACCCAAGAACGACACAATGAGATGGCTGTGTGAGCAGGTGCATTATTGTAGTGGCAAACCCAGTCCTCTGTCTACCACAAACCAGGTCTTTTGTTTGGGTCACACAATGTTACACTGCCTTTTCTGAACCTCTAAATAGAAAGCTTGATTAACAGTCTGACCTGGTGGAACAAACTCCAAATGTAATACAAGCTGACATTTTCATCCATTTGGGAAGTTGACGGACGTCCAGAGCAAGGAGAAAACCACTTGTACACTTGAGTTTTTCCCATAGCTCTGTCCTTGTAAGCTGTACAATTTATGTAGCATTTTTTTCCCCTGAGCAGGGAACAAAATTTCACAGCTCCACGCTGTTCTCTTACATTGGCCATCACCAAAAATGAGCAAAACTGCTTTAATGAAAACATTCACTGTGACCAGGGCAACCCTTCCCAGGCGACGCCACTGGGTGCACTAACTTGGAGTGAGTTGCTTGACGCTTGCCTCACTTACTACAAAAACTCCACCCCACCCAGTGCAATTCCAGCTAGTGGGGGGGAACTCCCTAGTACACTGCACTATACAGCTGTCCCCACACCATTTGTTGAAAAGATCATTTTCCCCCGGTGAAGTGATTTTGACACTCTTGTTGAAAATCCATAAAACCAAGTGCTATGGGTTTATTTTCAGGCTTTTCATCTGATTCTGTTGAACTTTATGCCAATCCCGAGGCTAGTATCACACTGTCTTGATTACTTTTGCATTGCAGTGCATTTTGATATCAGGAAATGTGAATCCTCCCACAGTAGATGATCTTGAACTTTGGGTCTTTTCAATTTTTTAAAAAAAATCAACTGTAATTCTAATAGTGGGTTGTGTTGAAGCTTCAGATGCCATTCATGAAGGGTGGCCACGTTCACATTGCCGACGCTGCCAATTCTTGAATATGGGAAGCTCACTGACATCCCTAGGGGTACGTTGGGGGGGTGCACTGCGTAGATGACTCTGTCTAAGGGGGTGATACCAAAATGACTGTCTATAAAATGGTTGTACAGTATTGTAGCAGAAAACGTATTTTTTTTATAAAGCAATCCCTGTAGTTAGTTATAACAGCAAAAACACTAGTCTAGATTATATGTACCTGTATACCTAGAGGGCTAAAATTCTACACTAATTTGCAGTTTGAACCTTCCAAAGGCCTGCAATCAGAGCTGCTGTTTCTACTGAATTACAATGGTGCTTCACATCCTATGGTTTCATCAGATATATTAGAGTTTATCCCAAGAATGCAAGGGTGGGTCAACAATTAAAAATTAATTCATATGACACATAATATCAATCAAATAAAAAACAACGCCATACAACCACATCAATAGATGCGTGCGGTAAATGCTACCTGGTTATAGCTGAACTCTAGCTTCCCTTTTCCCACGAAGCAGGGTCAGTCCTGCCCTCTGCTCCACCCTTCCGCGCCTACTTTGACATCATTCCTCCCATGGCCCTCGACTTCTCTGCAGGGCTGGAGAGGTCCCTGCAGTGGCACACACTGCAGGCACAGGCTGTTTCCGAGTCATTGTTCTTACAGTGGCTGATTTTGTCAAACTTTCTGGTGATTTAGCTACACTAGTGTGGTAATTAGTATTCAGAAACCTATATCAATACCATTTTTGAGAGTGAAGTCATAATTAAGGGGAAAGGAGGGAAAATTTTTTTAAAAGACTTCCCCGCGATTACTAATGTTGCAACTAATAACATTGTAATTCAATGTGGGAAGCTTTTACAAGACACTTTTGTTGTTAGTATGAATATAGTCTAAGGAATATTGCAGTTAATAATTTACAATTATATTTATTATTGTATGATTCTATTATTATGATGATTCATATTGTTCTATGATTAAAACTGATAATCAGCAGTGAGGATTCCATATGGTCCAGTGCATGTGGGGGTCCCTTAGGAGAAGTGGCACCTTGAATTCCCAGTGACACCAACTTTCGTGACCCCTCTGGGGGACCTTTTCCTTTATTTATATCCTCAGTTTCCCAATGTTGTAATTTTCAGAGCAGAAGTTTCCGCACATGTTTTGTTACATTTAGTTCTGAATAGTTTGTTCTTTTTGAGGCTCTTATGAAGGAAGCTGCTTTCTTAGTTTCATTTTATGATTGCTCGTTGCAGGCCCATAAAAAGGCAGCTGATTTTCTGAATGTTGATCATTTATTCTGGACTCATTTTTCCGTGCTAACTTGAACCAGTCTTTGGAAGAGGACGCCGTGCTTGGCAATAGTCAGCAAAAGGAAACCCTGAGTGGGCTAGAACAGTGCAGTGCAGACAAAGCCCTCAAAGAGAACAACAATCCCGGGGACGGTGCGGGGCTGGGTAGGGTTCTGTCCTGCTGTCCTGAGAGTCACAGGGAATTCGAGTCCACTTGAGGTGCCAAGCAGCTTCTGTTAGTCGATGTTTTAGGATTTTCTAGATTGGGATCATGCCATTTCTGAACAAAATACTTTGACGACTTCCTTTCAAATCGGATGACTTTTATTTGTTTTCTGCCTTATTGTCCTGGTTAGAAGCTCCAGTGCAATGTTGAATGGGGTCTTACTCCTAGTCTGAGTGGAAAAGGCATCGAGTCTTTCACTATTAAGTTTGATGCGAGTTATATTTTTTCATAGATACTCTGTATAAAAGAAAGGAAACTTTTTCTTATATATATAAGTATATATGTATAGAGAGATACAGCTATAGAAGTATATAAAAATAATCTTATATTCTTTTTTTTTGTTTTTTGGGGGGGGCATCACTGCCCTCTGGTGGTGGGAGTAGGAGGCCCAGTCTTTGCTCCTGTGGAGGTGCTGCTGGAATTGAACCTCCATCCCAGTGGGCCACGCACAACCACTACGCCACCGGGGCTCAGCCCAACCTTATGTTCTTTATTATGGATATATTCTATTTTATTATGTATAAATTTTCTTCTCTTTTACATATATATATATGTGTGTGTGTGTGTGTGTGTGTGTGTGTGTATCCCAAGAATGCAAGGGTGGTTCACCATTCAAAAACCAATTAATATAATATCCATTAAATCAAAAAGTAAAGCCATACAGTCTATGAATAGATGCATGCTGTTAATGCCACGTGGCTGTACCTGAAGTCTGGCTTCCCTGTTGCCAAGAGCCAAGGATCGAACGTGCCTCATACTCCATCCTTCTTGACCTACTCTGACATCAAGCATTCCCCCAATGGCAGTCTACTTCTCTGCTGGGCTTGAGCACTCACTGCCATGGCTATATGGCACTCGTAGACATACTCACGATGATGAGGACTTACCAGGGAAGAAGAACATGAGTCAGGACCAGTGAACAGTAAGGACACGGCCATCCATTCTGAGTGACATCTCTCCTCAGCCAAACTTCTTTCTCGTCTTCAGCCTCTCAGCTATGTGGGTCCTTGGCTTCCACCTCTGTGTGCCAGGAAGCCACTGTGCTCAGTTTCATGGACTCCCCATTGTCTCCGTGCCACAGTCTCTGGTATCTCTGGTCTTGGTCTCTGCCACTTCAGACAGAGAGAGGCCTAGGATGTGTTCTTCTGATGGTCCCGTGTTTTCCCTTTGGCTCCAAGATGGCTCTTACATACAGAGAGATGGCTCTAATGGAGGTGTGGGTTTTGCCTGTCAGCTGACCATTCCCCCAAGGAAAATGAAGGATGGTCTTTTAGGTCTCAGTCTCTGGCAGAGTCTAAAGATGCCACCAAGGAAACAAAGAGTGTGACAGCTCATACCTTCAACTAAGGTCAGGACTTCGCCTCACCTGATTCCTGTCCATCAGTATGGCAGAGATTTCCAAAATGGGCTTATAGCCACAGACAGAGTTCAGAATTTAAAGCAGCACACAAGGAATTATGGCTGGAGGGCTGTCTTAACTGATTACATCTCAATGCAGAAAAGATACTTGACAAAATTCAACACTTTTCATAATAAAAACACTCAACATATAGGAATACAGTACAGCCATGGGCCTTGAGGCTAATCCATTCAAGGAGTGTTGAGATGCGATGCAGTCAAATTCCGAATCAAGTTTTCCCATAAGAAATAACTGAACCAACTCAACTGGGGGGCACGCCTGCAGGTCAACAAACAGACCCTGAACTATTTACAGGTTTTTATTTTGTTATTGTTTTAAATAGATATGGTATATAAAATATATTTACACTATATATAAAAGAGAAATAACTGAAAATACATGAATCCATTCTCAATCACCAAATGTTTTCCCTAACTTTGCCTTTTCATACAAAACATTACACAGACATTTCAAAGTAAATAAGTTCATAGTTAAATAATATAATTTGAACAAGAAGCACAACGTTAAAAAAGGTTTTAACAACTACAGGATGGCCCATTCCTTGAGATTGATGAGGATATGATTCTGTGGACATGGATGTGGAGAAAATGTACAGATAGAGAGTCATTGTTTGGAAAGGGAGTCCCCTTCCATAAAATCAACTGGCAGCTGCAGGAGGTTCCCCTCCCCTCTTTCACTAGGACCTGCCTGGATTTCTCTAAAAAAATGTGATCTGCTATTCTAAAAGGGTTTACTAAACGAGCATCAACAATATGCACAACATGGTTAACCACTTCCTTATCATGATGGTTCTTTAAAAAAAAAACAAACCTCTTTCTTAGGACCCTTGGTTTTTTAGTATTAAAACCCACAAAAACTAAGAAAATTATAGCAAAAATGCTTGAAACACAGCTGCAAAATGTTTAAACAACATGTACTATCTACGCCAATTAATGCCGAGTGAGCTGCTTTTGCTTGAAAAAATCAGGTGTGTCAGGTCAGATTCCGATGTTTTGTTCGAATTCTGATGCAAAATTTTCTCGACATTTCATTTCAAAATCCAATGATGTCGAGTACTGATGTGGTCAAGTATTCAAATTCTACTGTAGAAGAAAACTTCCTCAACCCGATAAGGATCATTTGGAAATTTCCTCACAAATACACACAGGGATGTAGATGAAAAATACTATTTTTCTATTATATATTGATATGCTGCTGGATTAGATTTGCTAATATTTTACTGAAGAATTTTGAATCCCTTTAGTAAGAGATATTGGTCTGTAGTTCTCTATTCTTTTGATGTCCTTGTCAGGTTTTGGTACCAGCATAGTATGGCCTGATAAAGTGATTCCTCCATTTATATTAATTTTGGAGAATTATTGTTAATCTTTCTTTCAACATTTGGTAGAATTCAGTAATGAAGTCATCTGGACTTGAGCTTTCCTTTGAAAGTAGTTTAATATTACTAATCATTCCATTGATTTGTTATATCTAAACCCATGGCCATTAAGTTGATTCCAACTCACAGTGACCCTAACATGGAGTTTCCAAGTCTGTAAAGCTTTACAGGAACAAACAGTTTCATCTGACTGCTGAGGGACAGCTGGTGGATTTGAACAGTCAACCTTGCCGTTAGCAGCCTAACACATGACCCAGAGCACTACCAGGGTTCACTTGCTATAGTTCTACTGATGTTGTCTATTGCTTCTGGAGTCAGTGAAGAAATGTTCTGAGCCCCTAACTGTTGATTATCACAAGACAGAGGTGATGAGACATACCTCCAGTCTCTATTTCTTTTTACTCTCTGATGACACCAACTGTCCTTCCTGTGCGCTCTCTACTGTGGGATTTTATGGCCACACAGACCTCACAGATGATGCTCGAAATCATGGGGTTTACTAGGAAGTTAACAGGTTACAATTCAGGTAAAAAATAGGATAAAATTGTTCTTTCAGGATAGTTTTTTCTCTGCCATGCCAACAAGCAGGCCTTCTTTCTGGCCCTCAGTCTCTTGGCTTGGCCAGGCTTCTGCCTGGCTGGAGCAAGATTACAAGGCCTTTTAGAACTGCCAACAAATGCCCACAGGACATACCACTCCACTATAAGCCTCAACCACTCAGCTTCAACTCCGTGAGTCAGCAAACCTAGTTCCCCCACTTTAATGCCCTGAGGTATCCCACTCCACAAGTAAAGCTCCTGCCTCAAAGCACTCAGCCTTCCTCGCTCTGTGGACTGGGAAGCCCGCTTCCCTACCTCATGCTCTGGCTCCTGGTTGTGCTGTGGCTGCTCCTCTCGCATATATCTGGTATTGAAGCTGCCTCCTGGACCAACGAGGTGCAAGGACCTCAGGGTTCAGAGAACGTACTCTGTCTATCCCGACTCTTCTCCTTTGCTCTTCTCTGCTTCTGCTTCTGCGATGGCCCATTTGATGCCCAGCAGGATGGCATCCACGATGAACCCTGTTTACAACCACTCAAAATGAAGTCATGTACTGCGATCTGTATCATCTCTCACCTTCTTACCCACATTATCAAGAACACAGAGTAATGCAGGCGATGGCCAGAAGAGGCATATGAAATAATTCACCGTATTACAGTTAGCTCTGATAGTTTGTGTCTATCTGATAATCCCTTCATTTCATCTGTGTTACCTGATCTGTTGGCACACAGTCACTCATAGTATTTCTTTTTAATCCTTTTGATTTTTCTGAGGTTGGCAGTGATGCTCCTTTCACATCTGAATCTAATAATTTAAGTTGTCTCTCTTTTCATTTTATCTTGAGCAATATAACTTTATTATGTCGATCTTTTCATATAATCAGATTTTGTTTTACCCTTATTCTTTCTTTAGGTACACATTTACATTTATAATTTTCTCTCTAAGGATAGAATGCTTTAGTTGTATCCTATAAGTTTGATGTGCTGCACATATTTTATTATTCATTTCAAAATATTCCCCTCTGATTTCTTTTTTTAGTCTAATAGTTGTTTAGCCCTGCATTACTTTTTCACAGTTTCCCCAATTATTTTTCTGTTATTAATTTCATCCTATTATGATCAGACGGCATACTTTATATTACTTTTCCTTTTGAAATTTGTTGAGGTGTGTTTCATGGTCTACCACAGAGGGTGTACCATGTACACTTACCTCTTGATCTCCTGTCTATTTATTTCGTCCTTTATTGAAACTAGAGGTATTGAAGTCTCTGATTAAATTTAAAAAATCTTTTAATGATCTCTTTCTAACAGTTTTATTGGTATATAGCTTACTTATCATACAATTCAATAGTTCAAACATATTAAAAAGAGTTGTATAATTAACAACATAATTAATTTTAGAACATTTTCTTCTTTCTTGTACTCATTCTTTATTAGCTTCACCTCCCCCGTCAACCTTTGCTACCATACCTCCAAGAAACCTTTAATCCAGTTACTGTCTCTTTTGACTTACCTATCCTGGATTTTATATACAGACAAAAATCTAACAAGAAACCATTAACAATAATAAAACAAATCAGAGAAAAAACCTCAAGAGAAAAAATAAGAAAATATTAAAAATGAGAACAAATTTAAAATAGGTCAAAAGGGCCATCAAATGATAAAGTGTCAAATTTTAATCTTACTGCATCTGCAATACTTTACATTACGATACACTCCATGATGGCAAGGCCGCTCACATCCCTGGTCTACGGGTCAGGGGGAGTTCACCAAGGCCTATCCACATGTCTTTCCCCTTCACATTTTTTTTAAAAATGAAAGCAATGTTAAAATGGGTCCAAAGGGAAGTCAGATGATAAATAAGGTATTCTAATTGTTATTTGTGAATGGTATATATCTTTCCTAGTTTTTGCCTGCGTAATGGATCCACGCTTACTGGGTGCATATATGTTTATAACTGCTGTAGCTTTCTGAGGAATTGACCCTTTTATCTTTATTAAATGCCCTTCTTTATATTTAGTAATGATTTCCTTTTAAAAATCTGTTTTGTTTGATATTAGTATAATCATTTCACCTTTCCTGGGGTTCCTCTGTGTGAGGTTTATCTTTTTCTATACTTTTAAGATTTTTGTATCTTTGAATCAAAAGTATATCATGCATGCAAAAGTTATTAGACCTTTTCTGTCTTTTCTTTTACTAAATGTGTATTTTCTAAAAAAGCCTTCCCTATACCTGTTATAAAATAATCCACCCACATTTTCTAATAGTATGCATATAATCTTATTTTTTACCTTTACATCTTTGATCCATTTGGAATTTACTCTTGTGTTTGGTGTGAAATATGTATCCAATTTTATCTTTTTCCAAGTGGTTAACCGTTGTCCCAGTAACATTTTTTTAAAAAATTGTTCTTTGCTTCAGTGTTTTGAGATGTCACCTTTGTCCTATACTAAAATTCCAAATGTAGCTGAGTCTATACTTAACTTCTTTTATTTCACTATTCTATCTACTTGGCACATTATTTTAACTATGGAAGCTGGATAGTATTTTTAAGGTCAGATGGGGCTTGAGAACCCCCACCTCTTTGAGGCTCTTCTTTTTTAGTTTTTTTCCCAGTGATTCTTGAAGATTTATTTTAACATGTGAAGTTTAGTATCAATTTGTCTAGCTCCATAAAATTATAATAAATTTACAAATTCATTTGGGGGGAATGAACATATTTCTGCTGTTAAGTTATCCTGTTCAGGAATAACTTAGGTACTTTCAATCATTCAAGATTTGTGTTCTGTGTAGTTTTTAAAAGTTTTTCTTATGCAGAGTTTGCGTGTTCATTGCTCAGTTTTGTCCTTAACGTCTTCTCTTTGTCTTTGCCATTGTAAAGGGACACTTGACCGACTCCTGTTTTTGCTTGCACATTAAATGTGTTTTTCCCCAACATATCTCCTTGAGATGCACCCGATAACTCCATGTCTACAATTCTGGGGCAGGACTGGCACAATGCCCCTTGAGAGCCATGAGTGGATTTTGTATATACACATCGCTCTGAAGTAAAGGTGAAAAAATAGAAGGACCTTATGCAGATAATGGAGATTGCATTTGTTTGTAAAAATATGTTTATGGATCTCAGTAAAGTTTTGCATGGTTGTGAGGGACAGGATTGGCTCTTCCATCTCAAAAGTGTGCTGATCCCTGTTCTGTTTGCAGTGTACTGACTTGCAATGCTGTAGAGCAGTGGTTCTCAACCCTCCTCATGCTGCGACCCTTTAATACAGTTCCTCATGTTGTGGTGACCCCCCCCAACCATAAAATTACTTTCGTTGCTACTTACTAACTGTCATTTTGCTACTGTTATGAATCGGGTGACCCCTGTGAAAGGGTTGTTCCACCCTCAAGGGGGTCACGACCACAGGTTGAGAACCGCTGCTATAGGGTATCCCATTGTATGATGATACCACAATAGATTCCTCTATTCATATATGTCCAGATATTTAGATTATTTCCTACTTGTTGAAATTGGCAAATAACATCCCAAAGTAGCTAATGTCGATTTTCACTTCCATATGAAGGTTAAATGTCTAATCAGGAATCCTTCCCAAGGCTTGATGATTCTTATGTGGCATCTGTGTTTCCCAGTGTGTGCTTTTCTCTGTGCCCATTTCGATCTTTTTATATCTCACAAGTGACTAGGTTTCAGACACACCCTCCAATAGTATATAGACGTATGAACTTAGCATTAGATTGCATTACGGAAAGTGATTCCATTATATTACTTTACAGCCACAGAGAATCACAGGTGATTCTGACCCAGAGGACAGAGTAGAGCTGATGAGGCTGTAAATCTATATAAGCAGACTGCTGCATCTTTCTCCTGCTGAGCAAATGGTGGGTTTGAACTGCCAACCTTTTGGTTAATAGTCAAACACTTAACTCGCTGTACTATGAGGCTGTTAGTTCACCAGTATAGGGGTGAGGATTCCAACGTGTATTTTGGTGGAGGTACAATTCAGTCAATAATAATGACCTTTACCTTAATAGGTTCACTTGCTAATCCTTGAAATAAACAGACCAGTTTAGGGCATGTCGGTTTCTTCCATTGACTCTTTGTGCCCTCAGTCACTCATCTTTCTGTTAAGCAAATATTCGCCTGCAGTTCGACAATGGTGTTGATGTCCTTGGAGGCCACCGAGTTGTTTCCAATACAGAGCAACTGTTGGAACAACACTGCATAGTCCTGCACCGTCCTCATCGTGGTTTCTGTGGGGAGCCCATAGTTGCAGCTGCTGTGCCAGTACATCTTGGTGAAGGCCTTCCTCATTTTCACCGCCCCTCCACTTTACCAAGCAGAATGTCCTTCTCCAGGGACTGACCTCCTCTGGTAATGTGTCCAGAGTAGGTGAGATGATGTGTCATCATCCTTGTCTCTAATGAGAAGTTAATCAAAATGGACACACGTGCAAAGGGCCTCTTCCATCCCTCGACCCGGCTGAGCGTGGAGTGTCTCTGAGCATCTGTGAGTTTGTGGAGTGGTGGTCCAAACTTGACCCCTTCTCTCGCCCTGTTGCTTGGGTGATGTGAAGACAGGAAAGGGCAGGCTCCTAACTTGAAAACAGTGTGATTCTATGGAGAGGGTCAATCAAGCCGGCCCGCATGAGGCAATACACAGCCATTCATACATCTGTGTATTGCTGTGGGGGTGAGGATGAGGTGCGCTTACAGTGTTCCGTGTTCACTGCAGGCTGCAGTGGTTAAGAACTGCATGGATGAAGAGAATTAAGACAAGTAGATTAATAAAAAGACATCGTACTTGGAGACAATAACTTGGCTAAGTGGGTTGGGAAGCATGGAGAGCAAAACGAAACTGGATTCCAACTCACTGCGGGTAATCCTGTGTTCACAGAATAAAACGGTTCCATAGGGTTCCCTTGGAAGCAGATTGCCAGATCTTTCTTCTGTGAGGCGTCAGCCTCAGGCTGGCAGTTGATAGCAAACCATCATGCCACCGAGAGAACAAGAACTAAAAGGAGAACTGAACCAGGGCGCAGGAGAGCACTGATGAAACACCCAATATTCCTCTGGCTCCTCAAGACCTCTTCACCCCCCACTGTCATGACCCCAATCCTGCCTTTCAGTTCCAGCTAGACCAGGGCATGTACACTGGCACCGATAGCGCTCCCAACACACAGAATCCAGGTCAGATAGAGCCCTCGGGAATTAAAATGGGAGTAACGATACCAGAAGGGGAGGGGGAGGTGGGGGAGAGGAGCAGGGGGTAAAAAACATCCAGGAAGGGGTGAGAGTGGTCAGTGTAAAGTATGAAAATAGTAAAATTTAAAACTTATCAAGGGGTCACAAGGGTGGGAAGGGAGTGGGAGGGGAAAAAAGGAGCTGATACCAAGGGCTCGAATACAAAGTGAATATAAGAAATTAATGATGGCAACATATGTACAAATATGCTGCCTGTAATTGATGTATGCATGGTTATAAGAGCTGTAAGAGCCCCCAATAAAATGATCTTAAGAAAAAACCCAACTCACTGCCATCAAGCCGATTTCCACTCCTAGCAACTCTAGAAGCCAGTATGGAACTGTTTCTGTGAGTTTCTGAGACGGTGAGGCTTCACAGGAGTTCAAAGCCCTGTCTTTCTTTTTTGTTTTTTTTTTGGGGGGGGTGCATCACTGCCCTCAGGTGGTGGGAGTAGGAGGCCCAGCCTTTGCTCCGTGGAGCTGGAATCGAACCTCCATCCCAGTGGGCCGCAGTCCTGCGCACAACCACTACGCCACCGGGGCTCAGCCCAGCCCTGCCTTTCTATAAAGATGTTGACCAGGCCAGCTTCAACAGACCGGAGTTTGTTAAATGTGCCAGTCGCCGTCATAGCCCTGGGACCACCCACTTGCTTGTACATCAGCCCTGGGAGCCTTTTGTATTGGAGACTGTGCCCTGGCATGGTCACTGGCGCGGCAGAACTGGCTAGAATCAGGCTGGGATGGACCCTGGACCATAACCTAGCCCTGCGTCAGACACAGAAGCAGACTTCCATCATGAATCAAAGCCCATTGACTGCGGTTCAAGCACTTTTGTTTTTAATTTTTTATTGTTGTGGAAGCTGGAGGGTAATTACCCTTGTCCTTAATAATCGCATTAGTTTCCTTGATGAGCAGAGATGCTCCTAGAGTCTCTGCTGTTAAAAAGAGGTTAGGATTAAGTTTTTCCACCTGCTGCTGGGGTGAGAAGGATGTCTCCCTGCCAATTACTGCCTCCTTGATAGGATTAGTCACTGTGTTAATTGCTGCTCAGGAAAAACTGCCCAGTTTGTTGTTTTAGACTTTGGCTTTAAAAATATTGCAGATGTCATCTCAAATGCAAATTGTATTTGGTATTAGAGATGACTGCCAGTCTATTAACACTTCAAAGTTGATGCATATCTGAGACTGTGAAAAAGAGGAGTCTTGCCCTGGGATTATTAATTCTGTTTTTGCTGGTGGTTCCAGACCTGGAGGGGGAAGGCATTAGTGAGACTGGTTCCTGGGCACTCCGTTTGAGAGAACTCAGGGCTGCATCAGAAGAAAGAAGCTGGAATCAGGCAGAATAAGGTGTGAAACTACTCTGCCCTCCAGCCCTAGAACTTTGCCTGCCTCCTGTACAGGAGGCCCTGGCTGCTTACTTTCTAGATCATTCCATGAATGCTGGCTCTCCCCAGTGAATGTCAAATAGCAATTCCTAGCCCTTATCGTTCTCTGAGTCTGTGCACAGCCACACCAGTTTCCAACCCGCAGAGATTTGTGAGCCAGCCATTCCTATCCACTTTGGACCAGAAAGACCAGTTCATATCAGAGAGCAACTTACATGATATAGCATGTTTACTGTGTATGTTAGAAACTTCCAAAAAGTTTTAAGAATGGCACAAAGAAATCCCAAACACCCTTCACCCAGATTTCTCAATTGCTGAAACTCTACCCCAGCTCAAGCATAGAACAATTGTGAAGCTGACTCAGGACCGGGCAGTGTTTCATTCTGTTGTGCTGTGTATGAGGTCGCTATGGGTCAGAACCAACCTAATGGCACCTGAAAACAACAGCATCCATATCAAAATTCTGTATTTGTTCTCTCTCTCTCTCTCTCTCTCTCTCTCTCTCTCTCTCTCTCTCTCCCTCTCCCTCTCTCTGTTTATCTATTTGGATGAGGGGACTTCAAAAGAGTTCATGGGAAATTAGAGTAGAAGATCATGGAATTTTTCCATAAACTTAAAAATGTCTCCAATTTTATTCTGAGGGTCAGAGGCTATATTATTTCTATTGTTGCAACTGTTAGATGCTGATGAATCCATTTTTGGCTCATCATGACCCCATGCGAATGAGTAGAACTGACCCACTGATTTCCCAGACTGAAATCGTCACGGAAGTGGAGAACCCTATCATTCTCCTTTGGAGTCATTAGGTGGGTTCAAGATGCCGACTTTTCAGTTAGCAGCTGAACATTTCATCATGGTTCTCTCAGAGGGTCTGTCATGAACCCTGAGCACTGGAATGTGCATTTTCTAAAAAGTAAGACACTCTTGCATTACCAAGTACAATAATCAAAACCCCGAAAACAGCACAGTGACAATATGATGACCCTGGCTAGGGCCTTATTTCTGTTTAACCAATACTCTCAGATATTTCTTTAGAGTGCAGCGAACTCAGCTCCATCACCATCATCATCTAGTTTAGGATCCCCTCCAAGAATCTCCACCGTATTTTGTTTGTATTCTTCTTTTTAAAGATCTCCAATAATGTGGAACGATGTTCAGTTTATTACTCCATTATGACTTCCCGAGTGCTTGAGGCATGGGACCCTTATCTTGTTGGATGTGCTGCTGTCTTTATCGGAGCAGGTCACTGGGGCTTTGCCCCCAGGAAGCTTCTGCTGGATTTCAACCATGGACCTGCTGGTGTGCAGTGCTTAGCAGTTGCGCCACGAAGGCTCCTTGGGAGAGAGTGTAAACCTATGTAAACATTTCCTTTCTGAAAAACAGACTTCCACCACTTGTTTTATGACCCATTGATAATTCTTGCCTGAACCAATTACAATGTTTGACAGATGGTGATTGCTCCTTAATTTATTTGTTCTGTCGTACTTTCTACTCTACAGAAGAACATTTCCTTTCTTACAGTTATTTAATCATTTATTTATTTATATTGATATGGACTCATTGGTTTCTATTTTACTCAATGAGTAACATATTTAGTGGGTTATATGTTTGTCCAGTTGGTCATAATCCTGTTGTGTTGATAATTAAATTGTCAGATTTGGCCAGTGGGAGTCCCTTCAATCGGACTGCTATATCCTTTTGACAAAACCCCTCATAATTTTCATCCCAAATGTCTATTAAAATTTTTTTTTCCAACCATAGAAAATTCAACAGATTTGTTTGGTCTACCTATCAATTAGATTCTTTAATTGACATTTTACTGTGATTGTTTTATCATATCGATGGGTATTTATCTATTTACCCAGAAAGTTATCTTCATTTGTTATTGCATTTCAAAGTAAGTTTTGCACATTGGCACACCTCATCCTCAAGTATTTCTGGCAGGCATCCTATTGTCTAGAATCAATATTTGTTTACAGGTCACTTTTTTAGGTAAAGTGTACATGCAGTAGAGTACACAAATAATCATACTATTTAATGAGCACTGACAGATGCAGGCGCTCATGCTACACAGATCCCTCCCAAAAGAGAGAATGCGGTCATTACCCTGAAAGTTCTCTTTAGGGACAGTCATTGTTCTGATATTTTTTCCACCTGGATTAGTTTTTTGTTTTTATTTTTTGGTTCCAGAGCTCAATAAAGCGGTGCAATTTGTATTCTTTCATGTAAGGGTTATTTCACTCAGCAGAATGATTTTGAGATTCATTCATGCCATCAAATGTATAAGTAGTTCATTACTCACACCTTTAGAAAAATTATTTTTAGCTGTTACTTGCTCTCCGAGATAACAAAATGGTCTAGAATTTTCATGTGCCTCCAGTGAAACAACTCTGAGATCCAATACATCTCCAAGGAGCTTTAGAATTCCTTTAGTAGCAAATACATTCTCTTACTGGGATAGTCAGGTTCTAAATATCATAAGAAAATCCTGGTGTTCAGAAACTGAGATCATAAAATCAACAAATAGAAAAATGAAGGATGACTACACTGTTATAAAACTTCCAAAATATGTAGACACACAGCTGCCAAATTACAATATCACATAATGGCCAAATGATCGTCATTACATAATGGTCGCATCGCTGAGACTCATGGCCCAGCCAAGGGAATACAGTCTAAAATATCCATATCTACATCTGTTTCTATACATATAGGTGCACACACGTGTGTGCATATCGAGCCATGCACTCACAATGATACTTGGAATTTTAATCATACTCGACAGAGTTCTTTCTAGACTTTTATCTTTTCATACACGTAATCTCCTTTTCCAACAAGAACAAATATGGCTCCTATTATCCTAAACATATTTATTTTCTACATCCTAATAACCAGGGGTGGGATTCAGCTGGCTTGCCACAGTTCAGCAGAACCAATGCCTAATTTTTGGTTGATTTGGTGAGTCACTTGTCAACATGGCACTTGTCATCAGGATTCTCTCCAAGGGGGCATGCTGGGCAGTGGTCCAATGTGGAGATTGCTCATTTACATTTCTTTTTTTTAACACATATCTGTGCAATAGTGTCATCTAAGTGCCTATATAATGTCCATTAGTCCACAGCTGTAAAAACTTAGATGTACTGTTTATTTATTCACTTAACAAAACCTGTTCTGCTTTTGATGAAATACTACATTGTGTCCCCTGCATTTGTTACTTCAGTAACCAAGCCAAGAACATGGGGAAAGTGCCAACCAACCAAAGAGTGACTGATGCGCCGTCCTTCATTCCAGCTTTGTGTCACGCCCCATGTTCTCACGAGATCTCATGAGTGAACCATGCAATTCCTGAAAATGTTCAAAGAGCTGAAACCGATTTTCAGAACAATTGCTGTTCAGTTCAGCAGAAGAGGAAAAGGGGGCGCAGGGTTTCAAAGATGAACATAATATGTTCAGAGAAGAGAAGTCACCTGTTGCTAGCATATCCAACACAATGAGTACTGTTTAACCAGTCTAATTCTCAAGGAATGGGATCCTACCGACTGTGAAAAGAAAGTTTGTGATAAATCACATCACCAAGTATGCTCAGATAAAAGTGAAGAATTTTGCAAGGGGGGGCACCAACATGGAAATACCTTAAATAGCTGTTACGTTGTTTCAGTATTATTTAATATCTTTATTTATTATTATTATTATTTAATATATTTTCATTCATATTTTAAAATGTGTTCTTATAACCGAGTTTCATGTCCTTATTTTATTGTTCTCATTTAAATGTTGAGTGTGTGAAATATTAAGCTACCTTGGAATATATCACTGTGCTATCCTCAGAACGATCGGTAGTTAGGGCAGTGACCTGGTTGTTTGCTATTGGAATCCCATCTCCGCTAGAACCTGGGAAAGGATCCCCAGGCATCCCAGTAACGCTCTTGGCTGCAAACTGAAAGAGTGGCAGGTCATACTCACCCAGCTGCTTTGTGGGAGAAAGACGTGGCGATCTGCTCCTACAAAGACAACAGCCTAGGAATCTTCCGGGGCAGTGTCAGAACACCTCACAACAGCATCACATAAGAAAATGGGGGGAGGGGGAGTTCCCTTTTCTGTCTTCTGTTGAGTCCATTCTGACTGATAGCGAGGAAGCATTTGGCCCATACCACTGAAAAATAACTAGTACCCAGTGTTCAATATTTATTGATGGCACTTTTGGTCTTTCATTTAAAGGCATCCATTTGAAATGCCCAGGTTAATTCCCCTTTATCTTCCCCTGTTTTTTCTAGTCATGCTGCTCTTTGCAATAAAATGTGTTAGACTCTTTGTGCATGTGTTTGCTCTTAGGATTTCTTCTCATCCTCTTTGAAACAGGTATGTGCATGTATGTATTTGGTATGGACCACATCAAAATGCTTACAAAAGTCAAAGTTATGTGAAAAAGTTATCTCCAGACCCCTTCCACTGTGTTGGTAACCAATCTCATTGGGTCCATTTGATTTGTCCCGTGTCTCTTTCCCTGTTGGGAAAGCTATAGGCATTATTTAAGTACTTTCCCAAATCCCTATCTTTCTCCTCTCCTTCTATAATCTCAATGACAGGAATATTAAATCTTTCATTTTAATCCTACATGTCCCTAATCTGTTCATTTCCCCATAATCTATTTTCTCTAGATATTCTTAATAGAAGAAGTCCTGGTGGTGTGATGGTTACAAGTTGGACTGTGAGTCACAAGGTCAGCAGTTCAAAGCCACCAGGTGCTTCGTGGGGAAAAGATAGGCTGGGCATTGTCCCTTTCTGTTGTACCAGAGTGGTTATGAGTCAGGAATTATCATGATATAAAGAAATGTTCCTCATCACGATGTCCCTGGCTTCTTTTCCCCTCATTAAAACAGCTTGCAATTTTCTTAATGTTTCTTCACAATAAGCTTCATGATCATCTTGTGTTCTTCAATAAACAATATTAATAGTATGCCTTTGGAATACAAAAGAAAACCAACAACAGTAGCCATAACTTTCTGAGCTGACCTCTGCACTTTGACTTTAAATAGCCCAGGAACCCTGGTGGTATAGTGGCTACACATTTGGCTTTGATCTGTTTGGTCAGCAGGTCAAAATCACCAGGTGCTCCATGGGGAAAAGATGGAGCTTTTTACTCCTGTAAGCATTTATAGTCACAGAAACTCACAGGGAGCAGTCCTACACTGTCCTATAGGAATCAATTCGGTGGCAGTGAGTTGTGGGGTTTTTTTTTTTTTTGGACAGATCCCTTAGAAACCACTGTTTTCAATAGAATTTTCTCTTTGGATCAAATTGGTAAATTCTAGATTCACCCACGGTTGTGACGCATTCCATAACCATATCTTCATTAGCTTCAATCTTGCTTAAAAGACTGATGGAAAGATCAGTTCTTTGAGCGAGTTGATCTTCACACAATGTTTTTTGACAGCCTTGAGATAGAAATTTGCCGAAACCTGTATGTTCACTAAAAATTGAAAGTACCATCTCCTATGAGAGCTGAACTTCAGAAGCTTTCACATCAAGGATAATTCTATGATGTTCTTCCAGCAGAGTCTGAACTTCATTTAATTTTTATCATTCTTCAAAGCCGACAGTTTTTCTCTCTTGACTCATTTGTGACGTATTTCTGATCTTTCTTAACATGCTTGACCCTGCTAAAACTTGATTTGTGTGATGCAGCATTTCTGAAAATGTTTTGAAAAGCGTTATTTTTTATTATTGTGAGTTGAATAGGAGGAGTGGAGTTACAGATCAGATCATCAACTCTAGGTTTAATGATCCAAACCACTCAGCCTCCTTGTCCTGATCTCCGTATTTGATTCTTGCCAATCCCCAATTCTCTTCTCCTTCTCATGACCCCCCACCCTTCCTAGGACCCAGGTCAAACCTTGTCAGCCCTATAGTTCATCACTTCATCATTCTTCCTGTGCCCTCCTCCCTCCCTTAGTTACCTCCAATGTCTGTTCCCTTTGGTAACCAAGTCTTTGTCTTGGTTTTTATCCTTACAGTATAGTGTCATGTAATATATATTTTTATAAGTCATTTTATTGGGTGTTCATACAACTCCTATTATGATCAATATACATGTCAATTGTATGCAGAGCACATTTGCACATTTGTTAACATGATCATTCTCGAAACATCCTCCTTCTATCTAGGCCCCCAGTACTAGCTCCCTCTCCCATGAACTCTTAACAATTTACAAATTGTCATTAGTTTGTCACTGTACACTGTCCAACGTGTCCCTTCACCCACTTCCCTGTTGTTCATACCCCAGATAGGAGGTCATATGTAGATCCCTGAAATAGGTTCCCCCTTTCTACTCCACCTTCCCTCAAGCCTCCTGGCCTCACCACTCTCACCCCTTGTCCTGAAAGGGTCATCTGTCCTGAATTACCCCTATTATCAGCTCCAGTATACATGCCCTGGTCTAGCTGGATTTTTAAGGTAC
Organism: Nesogale talazaci; assembly: GCA_004026705.1. Classification (NCBI taxonomy): domain Eukaryota; kingdom Metazoa; phylum Chordata; class Mammalia; order Afrosoricida; family Tenrecidae; genus Nesogale; species Nesogale talazaci. The sequence goes on along the minus strand of PVJH01007525.1, from coordinate 20,049 downwards.
AATTGGAATCATGATAGAGGGTGGGGAGAAGCATTTAAGAACTAGAGGAAAGTTGCATATTTCATTGTTGCTACACTGTACCTTGACTGGCTCGTCTCCTCCCTACCACCCCTCTGTAAGGGGCTGTCGCTTTACCTATTAATGGACTTTGGGTCCTCAATCTGTACTCCCCCTCAATAATGTTATAATTTTTACCTCTTTGATGCCTGATACCTGATTCCTTCAATACCTCATTGTCGCACAGGCTGGTATGCTTCTTCCATGTGGACTTTGTTGCTTCTAAGCTAGATGGCCACTTGTTTATTTTCAAGCCTTTAAGACCCCAGATGCTATATTTTTTGATATCCGGCCACCATCAGCTTATTCACCACATTTGCTTGTGCACACATTTGTTGTCAGTGATCATATCAGGAAGGTGGGCACTCAATGATATGATTTTTAGTTCTTGAAGCCTGATTACTGATCCCTTTGACACCTCATAGTGACCCAAGCTGGTGTGCTTCTCCCATGTGGGATTTGTTGCTTCTGAGCCAGATGGCTGCTTGTTTACTTTCAAGCCTTTAAGACCCCGACTCTACATCTTTTGATAGCCAGGCACCATCAGCTTTCTTCACCACTTTTGCTTATGCACACATTTGTCTTCAATGATCATGTCAGGAAGATGAGCAACATGGAATGCCAATTTAATAGAACAAAGTGTTCTTGCATTGAGGAAGTACTTGAGTGGAGGTCCAATGCCCATCTACTGTCTTAATACTAACCCTATAAGTGTATGCACTTAAATCTATTTCCCCCTCATCATTATATAAAAATATTCACCTCTATACATGCCTGTATTTAGACCTCTATAAATGCCTTTTACCCCCCAGTTCTTTCCTCTATTTCCTTTTACTTTCCTCCTGTCTCACTATCATGCTAAGTCTCCATTGGGGTTTCAGTATTTTCTCTATGTTACATTAATCTTAATCAATCCCAATTGGGCCTCTCACACCCACCTTATCACTGATTTCGAATCACTTGTTGTTCCCTTATCCCTGGGTTGGTCAACATGTAATGTAATATTTATCAGTTTGTGACCAACTAAATTCACTCAGCATAATGATCTCCAGGTCTATCCATGTCATGAGGTTTCATCATAGTTGTTTTATTTTCAGTAATGCATCATCTTCCAATGTGTGTACGTACAAAAGTACATTTTCTTCTACTGATGGGCATTTAGACTGTCCCCAGGTTCTTGGCATTACAAACAGAGCTGTGAGTAACATGTAATTGCAAATGATTCGGAAAGGTGTCAATTTGAGTTTTGTTAAAAGGTTAGTCTTATCTCAAAATCCCATTTTCCTTGACACAAAGAGTATTTTTCTTTAAATTGCACCCTAATGATATTAAGGCAAGTATATTGCCGAGAGAACTTGCCTGCAACCATCACTGATTTCAGGGACATGCTCAAACACATTTTGTTCAGAATGAACTGCAACCACAATCGCAATACTTTTTGACTTATCATAATACATGCAGTGGTTTTTGTTTTGTTTTGTAACTGGCTTCCTTCACTTAGCACAATGCTTTCAAGGTTCATTCATATTGTAGTATATATCAGTGCTTGATTCCATTTTATTGCTGAATGATTTTCATTGTATGGGTATCTCAGAGCAACTGCCATTTAGCCCAACAATATACCCTGAAAATTATTCCATGTTAGTTCATAGAGACTGTCCTTATTCCATTATATTACTGAATAATTTTCTGTGTGTGACATGCTATAGCACATTGTGTTTTACCTTTGTAATATAATTCCATATCATTTCAAAGAAACCCCTCCTATTCTTTTTGACTAGATGCATACTACTCTTTTGTCGATGTACCACAGCTTATTCAACTGTCCCCTAATGTTTCTGTATTTGGTTTGTTTACGATGTCTTGTGATTTAAAACATCCTGCAAAAATAACCTTGTGTCATGATATTTTCATACATTTATGATATTGTTTTTTAGGGTTAATTATCAGAAGTGGGATTATTGGCACAAAAGTACACTCATATGCAAGTTTTATAAATAGTGCCCAAATTTCCTGTTGAAATATTCATATAATCTTATTTTATTTCCACTAGCAAACCATCAGATACCTCACTTTCTAGCCTCGCCAACAGATTGTTGTAGTTTTCTGTATTTTCCAATTTCAGAGTTATTTTGAATTTATATTTAAAATTATAAGTGAAGTTGAACATTTTTCATCAATTAAAGGCTATTTTAAATGTTTCATGTGCATTATCTATTCATGTATTCTGTGTATTTTAAGTCAAGTTTAATTTTTTCTCATTAAAAGTTCTTTACATATTAGTGGTACTATGGAATGATATTCTGATAGTACCATCAGAATTTATCTAAATTTAGGAGATTATTGACAAGGCGTTAATGGCATGGTCCCTCCCAAGTGGGAGTCACAAATTAGGGCCACAACTAGGCCCTAGATGGTAGACTACAGACATTTTACTTGTATAGTAGACTGTATCTCATTTGTATAGTCTGTAGTCACTTCATTTGCATAGTATCTTGACGAGTCCCTGCAAGGTACACATCAATCATATGTCACTTTCTCCCAGATCAGACAAAAGGTGTCAAACCAAGTTGCTTACAGCTTCTCCAGGAAATGCAACAAACGATCTGGGATAGATAGAAAGCTAGGGCATAAGAACTTCTCTGGGTTTAGGGGAAATTTCTCATTGTAAAGAAAACAAAAATTCTCACCATCGTACCAATAGGCAACATCCTGTTAATAGAGTAAGGATTGAAGTTGTCAAGGATTTTGTCTTGCTTGGATCCATCAATAATCAATGCTCATTGATTGTTGAGATCAAAGGACACATTGCATTGGATAAATCTACTGCACATCTCATTAAAGTGTTGAAAGGCCATTCAGTTACTTTGAGGACTAAGGTCTGCCTAACACAAGTCATGATATTTTCCATTGCCTCAGATATGTGTGAAAGTTTGACATTGAATAAGGAAGACCGAAGAAGAATCATTGCATTTGGACGATGGAATTGGTAAAAAGCATTGAAAGTGCCATGGTCTGCCAAAAGAACAAACAGACCTGTCTTCAAAGAACTACAGCCACAATGTTCCTTAGAAGCAAGGAAGGCAAGACTTTGTCTCATGTGCATTGGGCAAATGGTCAGGAGATACCAGCCCTTAGAGAAGGACATCATGCTTGTTAAAACCAAGAGGCCATGAAAAAGAGGAGAGCCCTCAACAAGACAGATTGACAGGGGGCTGCAACAAGAGGCTCAAGCCTAGGAACAGCTATGAGGATGACCCGGGTGCTTCCTTCTGTGGTGCCCAGGGTCACTGTACACGGGACCAGATTTGATGCCACCTAGCAGCAATCTCCCACAGTATTTTTCAAAGAGCCGAGGCAGAGACATTTCACCACAAATATTCCGACTCCGATATGCACATGCATCTATAATGCAAATGTTTTTTGCCAGCTTTTAATGTGTATTTCCTTTGCTTATTGTGTTTTTTTTTTCCAGGCAAAAGGTTTGGTTTTCTGTTGTCAAATGTACCAAAATTTTCTTTTCATGCACCTGGATTTTGAATTATAGCTAGAGAACTTTTGACATTCATTTTATTTATTTATTTATCATTTTATTGGGGACTCATACAACGTTTATCACATCCATCCATCCATACATTGTGTCAAGTACTTTTCTACACCTGCTGCCATCATCATTCTCAAAATATCTGCTTTCATACTTAAGCCCTTGACATTAGTTCCTCATCTTTTCCCCTCCCTCCCCACCCCACCCTCCCTTATGAACACTTGTTAATTGTTACATTATTATCATTTCATCATATCTTACACTTCCCGATGTCTCCCTTTGCCCACTCCTTCGCTGTCTGTTCTCCAGATAGGAGGTTCTATGTAGATCCTTGTAATCAGCTCCCCCTTTCTACCCCACCTGCCCTCCACCCTCCCAATATCTCCACTCTCATTACTGGTCCTGAGAGGTTCATCTGTCCTGGATTCCCTGTATTTCCAGTTCCAATCTCTACCCGTGTACCTCTTCCAGTCCAGCTGGATTTGTAAGGTAGAATTTTAAAGAATTAATTCAACTCACTCAACATTTTCTATTAAAGAAAAACCTGTGAGAACTAGAACCCTAGTCTTCCTTGTTTTTCCCAGTCTCACAGGTTTAGGACACTGTCTGACCGCTGTTCTGTTATGCAGTTTAATGAAAAATATGTTTTCCTTCTCTGACAGGTTTCTAACTTGCACAAGTTCCAGCTTTCACAGGCTCTCCTGTATTACTAGACTTGAGTGCTTTCTTTTTTTTAATATTTAGATTTGATGCATTTAGAATCAATTCATGATGATGATGTCTGTGGATCCTTATAAGCATTTGCTCAAATGGCTGCCTAGTTGCTTCTACAACATATCTTCCAAAATTCTATCTTTGCCCCAGTGATTTGAGTTATGTATTAAATATAGAAATATATACCAAATATTATTAAATATATTGAGAAATCATCATCTTATATTGTTGTCATATGTGTTTGGATCTTTTCTGGACTTTCTACTCCATGACACTGTTTTGGTTGATTGTTCATGTACCAGAACCACATCATTTTAATTGAAAGTTTTAGGTTTTATAGGATAATAGAGATAATCTCCCTTTGTTTTTGTCTCTTTTAGTGTTTTCCTACCTTTTCGTGTATGTTTGTGTTAGTATTTATTTATCTGAATCTATAGAATGGTGTTAAATTAATCAATTGACTTTAAGAGAATGGGTAACTGTATAATATTGAATTGTCTCATTCAAGAACACCTTTATTTCTTTCAATGAGTTGAAAACTATTTTCTTTTCTTTTATTCATTTTATTGGGGCTCTTACAGATCTTATCGCAAGCCATACATCCATCAACTGTGTCAAACACATTGATACATATGTCGCCGTCATCATTTCCAAAACATTTTCTTTCTACTTGAGTCCTTAGTATCATCTCATTTCCCTCCCTCCCTCATGAACCCTTGATAGTTTATAAATTATTATTTTTTTATGTCTTACACTGTCTGCTGTCTCCCTTCCCCTACTTTTCTGTTCTTCTCTTTGGGAGGGGATTATATGCCGATCATTCTGATTGGTTCCCCCTTTCTCCCGCCCACCTTCACTCTACCCTCATGGTATTGCTACTCTCATTATTGGTCCTGAGGGGCTTGTCTGTCTTGGATTCCCTGTGGTGGGAGCTCTTACCTGTACCAGTGTACATGTTTTGGCCAGTGTAAGGTAAATTTGGGGTCATGATAGTGGCGGGGGAGGGAGGAAGGAAGCATTAAAGAAGTAGAGGAAAGTTGTGTATTTCTTCGGTGCTATACAGTACCCTGGCTGGCTTGTCCCTTCCTTGTGACCCTTCGATGAGGAATGTTTAATTATCTACAGATGGGTTTTGAGTTTCCACACCACACTCCCCCTCATTCGCATGGATATGATTGTTTGTTCTGGTTTCTTTGATGCCTGATACCTGATCCCATCAACAGCTCATGATCACACAGGCTGGAATGTTTTTCTATGTGGGCTTTGTTGCTTCTCAGCTAGATAGCCGAGACCCCAGACACTATATCTTTTTATCGCTGGGCACCATCAGCTTTCTTCACCACATTTGCTTATTCATCCATTTTGTCTTCAGCAGTCAATTGTGTCAGGGAAGGTGAGCATCACAGAATGGCAGGTTATTAGAACATAGTGTTCTTGCGTTGAAGGAGTATTTGAGTAAAAGTCCAGTGTTTGTCTGCTACCTTAATCCTTAGCATATAAATATGTGTGCAAAAATCTTTTTCCCTATTGTTATATATAAATATATTTACCTATGTACATGCTTGTATTTACACCTCTATATATGTCCTTTGCATCCTAGTTCTTTTCTCTATTTTATTTCACTTTCCTCTTGTCCCACCATCATTCTTGGCCTTCTTTCAGGTTTCATTAATTTATCTTGGCTGCATTGCTCTTGATCAAGCCCCAACAGGCATCCTACACCATCCTTTCCATTGTTGTTCCCTTGTCCTTGGATCTGTTGCCACTCCCCTACTTTCCCTTACCTCCTGCTCTCCCATGTCCCCCCAAACTGTTAGACCATTGATTTCTCCACTGGATTACTTATCCTACCCTATTTTTCTTCTCTCCTTTTAAAAATTTTATTATTTTTAAATCATTTTATTGGGGGCTCATATAACACTTATCACAATCCATGCATCCATCCATTGTGTTAAGCACATTTGTGCAATTGTTGCCATAATCATTCTCAAAGTATTTGCTTTGTACTTGAGCCCTTGACATCAGCTCTTCGTTATTTCCCCCTCCTCACTCCCCCCTGCCTCATGAACACTTGATAATTTGTAAAATATTATTATTTTGTTATATATCACCCTGCCCAGACATTTCCCTTCACCCTCTCCTCTGCTGTCCATCCTCCAGATAGGAGGTTATATGTGGATCCTTGTAATAGGCTCTCCCTTTTCACCCCACCTTCCCTCCACCCTCCTGGTATCACCACTCTCATTACTAGTCGTGAGGGACTCATCTATCCTGCATTCCCTATCTTATCTATGTAGACATGCAGAGACAATAATAAACACAAAATCAAGATAAAGCAAAGCAAAACAACAACAACAAAACACAACAACAAACCAATGATCAAAAAAAAAAAAAAAAAGGAGAAAAGTCCAAGTAGTTCCAGGTCTGATTGTTGAGAAAACTATTCTTATACTTTATAGTTTTTTTTCTAATGTAATTTATCTCATATAGGTTTTGTACATTTCTAGCTATGTTTATTCTTAATTATTTTATTCCTCCCCCTCTTTTCCCATTATTTTTTGGTGGCCTTCCTTTGGTGGTCCATGACAGGTAGTGAGTTATATAGTTTAGTATTATATCTCCATATGTCAAAGAGTCTTTTATTTTTCCTTGATTCTGTAAAATTTTCCCCATATGGTGTCATATCACTGGTCATTTGAAGTAACTTTGCTTCTTCTCTATTAAGCATCTCTCTAATTGCTATATTTTAAATAATCAGGCTTGGGAATAACTCCAGTGCATTTGTAAGAGTGCAGTGAGAATAATGTTTATCCTTAATTTTTTAAACTGATCTCCTGTATTGTTTTGCCATTACACAAACAACATCTTTGGAATTTAGTATTATGTGTGTGTTTTAATAATATTAAGAAAGTGCCCATCCATTTCTATGTTCTATGATGGTTTTCTTTTTTAATCAAGAGACAGATATTGAATTATGTCAAATATTTTTGAGTATTTATAGACCTAATTGTGGTCTTTTACCTTAGATGGATTAAGATGGGATATGACGCCAATGTGCTTCCTAATTTTGAACCAATCTTACATTCCTTGAATAAATCTCACTTGATCTTGGAGTATTATTTGGTGACTGCAATGCCGGATGCGGTTTATTAACTTGCTAGCCATTTTGGATTGATTAGAATGATATGTACAGTTTTTATCCTTTGTATCACTCTTCATCATGTCTAACCCATCTAACGCATGGCCATCGACTCCCTTACAACTCACAGCCCCTCTAGAGGGCAGAGCAGCGTTGTTCCTTAGTGTACAAGACGACGGATCTTTACAGGAGCAGCTGCTGGGTTTGAACTGCTGACTGTGCAGTTAGCAGCCAAAGGCTAAACCACATTATATTGGCTTCCTAGGAATAACCAGGAGATTTTCCTCCATTTTTTATATCCGGGGGTGGTGGTGGTGGTGAATGTAGCACTGGACCATCTGACATTTGAGTATTTGGTAGAACTCTTTCATGGCTTTACCTGATTCAGTGATTTGTGTAGGTGAGTCCTTTGATAACTTCTTCTATGCTATTTCTCCATGAATTATATTTGTAATGAAATCAACCTCAGTAAATGATATTTCCTCGAGAATTAAATATTTCACTTATGAGGTCCGAGAAGACACTTTGCAAAATTGGTTTTCAATGTCTGCTTCTCCAACGGCGATGGTTCTCCTTGTCATTTCAGTTTGCCTCTTGGTGTTTTCTCCCTCTTTGGTTAAGTTTCGTCAGTAGGGAGCCAAGGAACCCTGATGGTGTAGTGGTTGTGCACTGGGTTGCTCACCACAAGGTCAGCAGTTTGAAATCACCAGCTGCTCTGTGAGGGAAAGATGGGGTTTCCCACTCCCATAAAGAGTTACAGTTTCAGAAAATCACAGAACACGTCTACCCTGTCCTTTAGGGGCACGATGAGCTGGCGTAGAATCAATGGCAGTGTGTGAGTAGGCTTCTAGACTCTTAAGTTATTAATTTGATCTCCTCATTAGTTTCTATAGCTAACTTCCCTTTCCTTTTGTTTTTGTTCTAGCTTTGTGAGCATGGAATTAACATTTTTAATTAATTTTTTATTGATATAATTTATATGATTCATATAATATAATTTAAGGCCACAAATTTTCATTTTTTCCCACTGCATTAAAGAGTTTTCATAAAATTATCATTTTTTTTGCTTATCATATATATATTTAAAATTTCTGTTACTTTAGATTGTGTTTTTCTCTACTTAAAAATTAATTCCCAGCTCTATTGGATTGTAATCTGAAAATATTATTGGGACTATCCCTACTTTGTAAAATGTGTTCATTATTTCTTTGCCACCTAATGCATGATTACTTTTTGTGAGTGTTGCCTGTGCTTTAAGAAGATGTGTTTTCTATGATTCGGGTGTGGTAGCTACATAGTCTGATGTCAATTAGGACATGAGAGGATTAAGAGTGAAGGGGTGGAGTCTAGTCTGTCATAGAGCCAATGAGTTCTCTATGTGGGCATGGCTTTCTCCTGAGAGTTCTGGGAAATCTGGTTTTTCCTCCTTGGAAGCAGGAGACACTTCTCTCTCACTCTGTTCATTTCCTGCAAGACATCCCTGAAGAGAAGCCACAGGGGCCTACCTTGATGTAGCCCTGGAAGCTGGAGGCGCTACATGGAGACCCTTGTCAGCTCTGAGATGCTTCTACTGTCACTGACTTTGCACCTGCTGACTGGCGATCTTCCTGAATTTGACACCATTGCATGTGTTTTGTGAGTCTGAAGAGGACTTCATAGATTGATTTTAGACATAGGAACTAATATTGGACTTAGGGACTTGATCTGGACTGGGCTGGGATGTTTTCTCAATATTAAACTGCTCTTGCATAGAAACCGCTTTCTTATACACAAACGTGTGTGTGTGTGTGTGTGTTCATGAATTTGTTTCTCTAGTCTACCTGGACTGATTTTACATAGAGTTATTGTTGTCTAGTGCCTTCAGGTCAATGCTCACTCATAGTAATATTGTAGGACACAGGAGAACTGTCCACCCTGGGCTATAAATTTTTAGGAGCAGATTATCAAACCCCTCCCAATCCCCCTCCCCAACACACAGATTGGTGCAGTTGAACCTATGGATTTTGGGTTATTTATTTTATTTAATAAAATCTATGTATATTATATTTTATGTATTGTACTTCTTTATAGGATGTACTTCCTTTGGGTATTTGCCATGTTGCTTCTTTCAGTCTAGACCCCAAACCAAAGCAAATCAATGGCCATCAAGTCTGATTTTACTCATAGCAACTCTGTGTATGTCAGAGGAGAGCAGCCTTCGAGGGTATCTTTTTATTTACTTCTTTTAAATATGCAATTGCGTTTTAGGTGGAAGTTTACAGAGCCAAGAGGTTTCCCAATCGATAGAGCGTGTTCTGTGACATTGGTTACAATCTCAGTGATGTGCCAACGCTCTCCCCGTTGTCTTCCAGAGTTCCCCATCGCTATCTCGTTCGTTTGTTCATTCTCTATCTTTGGAAAATATTACTGCCCTTTTGGTCTCATGCAGTTGATTATACTAAGAAGCACATCCTTCATAGTGTCTGTTTTATATTTCATCTATTATTGGGTTTGAAGTTGGGCTCTAGGAGTATCTGTAGTTCCATGTCAAAGGTGTACTCAGGATAATAGTCTCCTTCTGGTTAGTAAGTCAGGTGTGTGTGTGTGTGTGTGTGTGCTTTGAATTTTATTCTACTTTTTTTAACTCATTATAACAGGCACTATCTTTGGTAGATTTTGTTCAGACTGATTGGTTGGGCACCATCTAGTTCTTCTGTTCTCAGATTAAAAGAGCCTGTAGCGCATGTAAATCATCAGTCCTTTGAACCAGTTGCGACCATGAATTTTCATTTTTCTTGATTTTTCTATAATTCAACCAGAAAGAGACTAATCGTTTCTTAGATGGCTGCTCAAAACCGTTTGTAATCCCCAAGACTGGGATGTGGAAGATTATTTTTAAGAACTAAGTTGTGCCAATTGCCACTTGTCCCTTGTGATGCTGGTTCTTGGAGTGTACGCCCAGGGGTTCTGTCCCAAGGTCTACATACTTTCTATAATTGTTCCCTCTTTGTTCCGGATTGAACCCTGGAGACAGAGCAGGTATGTACTAGGTGTAATCTGCCAGGTCATCAGTTCCAAAACCACTAGTTTGTAAAAGAAGCCCAGGACTTTCTGCTCCAGAAGCAGTTACAGTTTTGGAAACTCACAGGGGGAATTCTACCCATTCTAGGGTTGCTGTGAGTCAACATCGACTCAATGGCAAAAAATTTGAGTTTTCATTAATGTGCTCTATTATATAGGTGTGTGTGTGTGTGCTTCAAAATTTTGTGGAAAATGTAATTAAAAGAGAATGCAATTTTCCCATAGCATTTTGAAGTCCCCTCGTCTATGCAATGTGGCATTTATGTATAAAATAATACTCACCACCCTATCTGACTAGGTATTCGAGTGCATTTCTGTACCACCTTCCTCACTTACTGAGCATAGATGTTTACCTATGTATCTGCTCACAGTGTCATCCGCTGTTATTGCTGTTGCAGGACTGTGTTTGTTTCAGCATTTATCATAGTCCTTTCTGCTTCTGCCTGTCAGTCTGTCATGCTGGGCGGGGGGTGGAAGGGGCTTGTGGGCTGTGTTGTAGAGGCAAGGATCGTAAAATGATGTCTGGAACACTTTGGATATGTTATCAGGAGCGTTCAATACCCTGGATGAGAAATCATGCTTGGAAAAGGAGAAAGGGCAGCAAAAATGTGGATGGGCACAGCGATTGCCACCGTGGGCTCAAACGTAGCCACGGTGAGGGTGGGCAGAGGCAGCAGTGTGTGCTTCTACTGTGCACCGCGCCCTGGTGAGTTGGAACTGACTTGACGCCACTGAGTCACCACACACAATAAACTGACCTGTATTCTGACTCTTCTCGGTGTCTCCTGGCATCGACCATGCCATGCTGTCTTCGCCCCTCTTGTGCGTCACCTTTCTTTCACCAGAATTAACTTTTGTCGACCCTCAAGTTAGTGCTTCTCCCTCCTGTTTCCCTGTCCCCCTGCCTGGTGACCATCAAAGGGTGGTGCTTTCTGTATGTAATCCTATTTCTGACATTTTATAACAAACAGCACTTGTCCACCTGTGGTGGGTATAATACCACTCAGCACAATGTCCTCCATTTTCATCCATGCTGGGTGAGGTTTTGTGGATTCATCATCACTGTGTGTTATTCTGTTATCTAGGAACCATGGTTTGTTTGTTCATCCATGCGTGGACATTTAGGTTGTTCTCAAAGGTTTCCAGGGCTGCCGGTCATTCCAGAAATCGAAAAGATAGAGAGTCTGTCCAATAAAGATGAGCAGTCTTGCAAACCCTACTCTGTCCTGTAGCATTGGACCGGACAGGACAATGACAGTGGGTTTCTTTGGGGAGGGCAGAGAGGAAGACTACATATGGTTGTTGTTGTGTGCCTTCAAGTCAACTCCAGTTCCTACAGGGCAGACTAGAGTTGTAGTCTTTATAGTGTCAGGAGACACAGGTCCCTGGAGACCATCATTACGCTCAGTCAAGTGGAGTTGCGAGAAACCGTGGCTGGAACAACGGGCTAGAGCATGAGCACAGTTGTGAGGAAGACATGGGACTGGGGAATCTGCCTTTTCCCACCACAGTAACCGGTGGGTTCGAACTGCCCACCTTTTGGTGGCATCCAAACTGTTTTTTATTTTTCTTAATTTTTCTCTTAACATTTCCTGTTTGGTTTGTCCACATCTGTGAAGATCTTCTGAGTCCCACCTATTTTCCATACGAACACCAGGGGGCTTATTCTAGCCTTTTAGCTTCCCCTCCACCTTTGCTGGTCACATCCCGATTGCGCTGTTTCATTTTGTAAACATGCATGCCATCTAGATCTCAGTCTTACCCTTAGCCACTCCTTTATTGGAGGTCTAGGGGGACAGACATTAAATGTTCCCCTAAAGTCTTTTTGCCAGACTTATTCAGTCATCTCCTGGTTGGCCGAAGTTAATTCTCTAACAGATTGCTTCAGAAAGACTTGTGGGTGCCTGCTTAAAATTACTTTTTTATAGCCTTGATTTCGGAATGACAGCTTCGCTGGACAGAAAATGTTTGAATCGTCCTTCTTTCCTCCCATTTTGAGAAAATGCTTCTCTATCATCGCTAGGCTTTGTAGGGTGCCTTTTAGAAGCATAAAATGAGTTTAGATCATTTACCCTTGATCTTTTTGGTTTACAGGCTGTGAGGACTTTTTTCCCCCTAAAAAAGCTTCTTGAAGTTTATTATTCAGTTCGTAGTGTTAAGTGATGGGTTGTGGTTTGTTCTGCTTTATCATTTTAATTGAGGGTAGTGGTGTCATTTTCATTGACTGAAATACTTTGGTTCATATTTTCTGTTTTCGTTTTTTTTTTTCAATGACTTTATTGGGAGCTCTTACACCTCTTATAATATTCCATACATCATTTGTATCAAACATATTTGTACACATGTAGCCATATTCATTTCCAAATATTTTCTACTTGAACTCTTGGTATAAGCTCCTCTTTCCCCTCCTTTTTTTTAATAAATCATTTTATTGGGGGCTCATACAACTCCCATCATGATCCATACATACATCAATTGTATGCAGGCCACATTTGCACACTTGTTCCCAACACCACCCTCAAAACATTCTCCCTCCACTTAGGCCCCCGGTACCAGTGCCCCATATTGCTCTTCCCTCCCCTCCCGCCTTCCCCATGAACTCTTAATAATTTACAAATTGTTATTTTTTTCATATTGTACACTGTCCAATGTGTCCCTTTGCTCACTTCCCCGTTGTCCATACCCCAGAGAGGAGGTTATATCCTCCTCCTTCAGGTAGATCCCTGAAATTGGTTCCCCCTTTCTATTCCATCATCCCTCCACCCTCCCAGTGGATCACCACTCCCACCACTAGTCCTGAGGGAACATCTATCCTAAAGTCCCCATGTTTCCAAATCCAGTGTACCTCCCCTGGTCTAGCTGGATTTGTCTGGTAGAATTGGGATCATAATAGTGGGTGGGAGGAAGCATTTGAGAACTAGAGGAAAGTTGCATCTTTCATTGTTACTACACTGCACCCTAACTACTCCCACTCATTTATAATGATATAATTTTTAGTTCTTTGATCCTTGAACCATATCCCTTGGACACCTCATGGCCTCACAGGCTGGTGTGTTTTTCCATGTGGGTTTTGTTGCTTCTGAGCTGGATGGCCGCTTGTTTACTCAAGCCTTTAAGACCCCAGACTCTACATCTTTTGATAGCCGGACACCATCAGCTTTCTTCACCACATTTGCTTGTGCACACATTTGTCGTCAGCAATCATATCAGGAAAGTGAGCACACAATGTTATGATTATTCTGTTTTCATTTTATGAATAACTTCTTGCAGATGAAGGAGCCCTGGTGGTGCAGGGGTTAGGGGCTCAGCTACTAACCACAAGGTCAGCTAGTTGAAACCACCAGCTGCCTGCCTGTGGAAGGAGGAGGAGACGGTCTACTCCAGTAATGATGAGCACCCTCGGAGAGCTTAGCGGTTAGTTCTACTCTGTCCTGTGGCATTGGAATAGAATGACAAGGGCTTTGTCTGGGGAGGGCAAAGATGAGGACTACTTGTGAATGTTACTGTGTGTCCTCAAGTAATACCAACTCCTAAGGACCTTATAGGGCCGAGTAGAACTGCCCCATATGGTGTCCTAGACTGTAGTCTTTATGTTGTCAGGAGAGACAGGTCCCTGGAGAAGGACATCATGCTTAGTAAAGTAGAGGGGTGGTGAAAAAAAGGAAAACTCTCAGTGAGATAGTTGACACAGTGGCTTAACAATGGGCTAGGACATAAGAAGAGTGTGAGGATGACACTGGACTGAGTAATGTTTTGTTCTACAGTACCTAGGGCTACTCTGAGTCAAAACCAACTTGACAGTACCTAACAACACCAACAATAGCAACAACAGCAATCTTTATGTGACAGATCACGGGGCCCTTTCCTCTGTGAAGCTGCTGGTGAATTCGAACTTCTGACCTCACAGTTGACTATCTTCATCTAGTCATCTGTGTTTCACGGGGCTCCTGAAGACTCCTTACCTCTGCTGAGGTCATAGGGAGGATTAGCTTTGGTATGGTTTATGATTTTGAGTTGAAAGGCCATTTCTTCTGTCAGTGTAAGATAGTGAAGTTTCCTTATTAATTAGTTTTTTTTGGGGGGTGGGACTTCTTGGGTGGTGTAAATAGTGCAACACGCTTAAGCTGCTAGTCAGAGTTTGGAGGTTTGAGTCCATCTGGCAGAAGGCCCCCTGGCAGAAAGGCCCTGGGATCTGTTTCTGAAAGATCGATGATTGAGGTTCCTATGGATACAGCTCTAGCTGGTGCTTCAGGTCCTCTTTATTTTCAGCAAACAAAGTTGTGTCATGTGCATATCACACGTGGCTAACAAGACTCAGGAAGTCTCTATGATTTGGAGTTGACTCAATGGCAAACGATTGATAGTTCTTTCTTCCTTTTGATTCACAGGGATTGTAGAGTCATTAGTAGATTCTCACCAAGGTAGCAATCTCACCTTTTGCAGAGGAGAGTGGGTTCACTTTCCAGCCAATGAAACACATGCATCCCTATTAGTAGACATTGGCATGTTGCCTTGATGCAGAATGGGTTTCAGTGGATCTTCCAGATGAAGAGGAGCTAGGACAAAAGATCCAACCACTTGCCTCCATACGATGCTTGTTGTTAGGGGCTGAGTTGGTTCCAACTCACAGGGACCCTGAACACAACACCACCTGGTCCCGCGCCCTCCTCATGTCTGAGTCCATCGACGCAGCTCTCTTCTTTTGCTGCCCTGCGACTTTACCAAGTCTGATGCTCTTCCTCAGGGACTGGTCTCTCCTGACAACATGTCCACAGTGTGTGAGACAACGTCTCACCACACTTGCTTCTGTTTGTACTTCTGTTTGGGAGTATTCTGTACGTACTTCTTCCAAGACAGATTTGCTTGTCTTTTGGCAGTCTAGAGGACTTTCATATTCTTCCTTAGCATCATCATTCAAATGCATCAATTTTTCTCCAGTCTTCCTTATTCAGCGTTTCAGCTTTCACATGCGTAAGAAGTGCTTGAAAATACCATGGTGTGTGCCAGGTGCCCCTTAGTCATCAAAGTAACATTCTTACTTTTCAACAATGTAAAGAGGGCTTGTGCAGCAGATTTACTCAATGCCACACATCTGTTTATCTTTGGACTGCTGCTTCCATGAGCATTGATTGTGGATACAAGCATGACAAAACTCTTGACCTCTTCAGTCTTTTCTCCATCTATCATGACACTGTCTACGGGGCAGTTGTGAGGAGCTTGATTTTTTTGACATTGAGTTGCAATCCATACCGAAGGTTGCAAGCCTTGATCTTCAAGTCCTCTTCATTTTTAGCAAGCAAGGTTGTGTCGTGTGCACATCACATGCGATTAACAAGCCTTCCTTCAGTCCTGATGCTGGATTCTTCTTCACGTAATCCAGGTTCTCTAATACAGGTTCTGTACATGGAACACAATGTGGTATTCTGGGATTCCCATTCTTTTCAGGGAGATCTGAAAAAAAATATTGTTATGGTCTCCAAGGAGCTAAGTCATTGGAGTGCAGGTCTACTCTGAAGCACATGAGGGTGCCAGGGGTCAGAGTTGATTTCACGGCAGCTGGTTGGTTTGTGGCATGATGGAAAGGGGTTCTGTGTCCTAGGATCGATACTTTATCTTTTGTATGGGTAACCTAGGTATCCACCATTTTCTTCCCCCTGCCTGCCCTTTACATTTTGAAAAATAGAGCCTACTCCTTTGTCTTTATTTTTTTCTGGAAGAGTAGTTTTTCTAAGACTGTTTCTGGAGTCCCCCTTTGTACTTCTTATACTGATCCATGTTGATTCTTTCTTTTCTTGCAGGTAATTTTAATTTAACTCCCATTTCTCTACTTCTCTTTTCCTGTAGTGTTTGGATTCCCTTTCTGTTTAAAGATTTGGGGTGTGAATCTGAGAAACAGCTTCACTGGAAAGAGATGTTGTGTTTCCTACAGTGAGAGTCATTTGGCATTTATAATGTGTCCTCTCTTCTAGCTGTGCGAATGTTGTCGAATTGTTGGGTTCCCTTGGCTCATTCTAATGATCTGTGTTGTTTGGGGAGGATGCACCAGGAGACTCAAGTTTGGACAGCAACCTTTCCCTGGCTACCTTGGAAGAACTTTAAGTATTATTTTAAGAGATGGTGCCATTATGTCAGTTTCAAGCACAAAAGTAGACTCCAACTTGTTATGAACAAAGAATTTTCATGGTAATCATACACAAATGAATCTTGAGGATGTGCTTGAGAAGGTAAGAAGGTTAAGTATCTCCCCTGCAAGCTTATTTACTCTATTAATCTGTTAAGCCAGCCATTTTTAGATAGGAAAGCGCCTACGTCAGGCAATATTGGAGAATGACCAGGTTCTGCATCTATGTGGTTAGACTCAATGGGGTTTTCACTGTAACGTGTGGATGGATTCAATTTTGTCCTCCCTCGTCCTCCCATGCAAAGGAGGTGTTAAAATCCTAATCTCTGTACCCATAAAACTGACTCTGCTTGGAAACGGGAACTTTCTTTTGTCATGCTAAAGAACACACTGGTTAATCATAGTGTGTTATGACCCACGAAATCGAATGCCTTGGCATAGTCAATAAAGCACAAGTAAATATGTTTCTGGTATTCTCTGCTTTGAGCCAAGACCCATCTGACATCAGCAATGACATCCTGATTCCATGTCCTCTTCTGAATCTGACCTGGACCTCTGGCAGCTCCCTGTCAATCCCTCCTTGGATGGTCTGCACCATGTGATAGCAGTGATATCGTTCTATAACGTGAGGATACTGTTGAGTGATCTTTCTTTGGTTTAGGTACAAATATGAAGCTTTTCCAGTAATTTGGCCAACTAGTTGTCTTCCAAATTTCTTGGTATAAATGAGTGCTTCATGAGCTTGTTGAAACAATTTAATTGGTATTCCATCAATTCCTGGAGTCAAGTTTTTAGTTAATGGTTTCAGAGCAGTTTGAACTTTTGTCCATGTGCTGCCTCCTGAAATAGTGGGCTGTTGACTAGTTCTTTTTTATACAGTAGCTCTGTGCATTCTTTCCATTTTCTTTTGCTACTTCCTGCATCATTTCATATTTTGCCTATAGACTCTTTCAGTATTGTAACTCAGAGCTTGAATTTTTTCTTGAATTCTTTCCATTGAAGAAGCCCTGGTGAATCTTCCAGGTTAGCATTGAACTGTTCACCACAAGGTTGGTGGTTCAAATCCACAGTCACTCTTTGGGGCAAAAAGATGAGCCAATCTGCTCTCACTGAGATTAATAACTTCAGAAACTCTACATATGGTTTTTACCTGTTGGGGTACATCACGGTGAATGGAGAAAAGATTCAAGTTGTTAAGGATTTTGTTTTACTTGGACCTACCATCAAAGATCATGGCAGTGGCAGTCAAAGGGATTGGATAATGCACTACATTGTATAAATCTGCTGCACAAGACCTCTTTATTTTATTTACTATTATTTTTTAAATTTATCATCTCTTATTTATTCCTCACTTTTTAAAAATAAATCATTTTACTGGGGGCTCATACAACTCCCATCATGATCAATACATATGTCAATTGTATGCATACCATATTTGCACACTTGTTGCCATCAGCACCCCCAAAACAGCCTCCCTCCACTTAGGCCCCCAGTACCAGCTCCCATATTTCCCCTCCCTCCCCACACCCTCTCCCCCATGAACCCTTCATAATGTATACATTGTTATGACTTTCTCATATTGTACTCTGTCCGATGTGTCCCTTCACCCACTTCCCTGCTCTCTGTACGCCCGAGAGATAAGATGTAGATCCCTGCATTTGGTTCCCCCCTTCCATTTTAAATCATTTTATTGGGGGCTTTTATAACTTTTATTTCCATCCATCCATCCATCCATCCATCCATCCATCCATGTGTTAAGCACATTTGTACATACGTTGTTATCATCATTTTCAAAACATTTTCTTTCTACTTTTAGCCCTTACGATCAACTCATTTCTCCCCCCTCCTTATTCATGAAGGGTTGAGTTTGACCAGAGCCATTGTGGTTGATGAGAAATGTCAGGTGGCAGGCTGGCGCTAGGACCTGGTGTTCCAGAGCTTGGTTTCTTTATCCTTAGATAGAGGTTTCGTCCACAGTGTTTGTCTACTTGTCCATTCTTTCATTCACCACTCTCCTTATCCCCTTGAACTAGCCCCAGGGATCGAGAATCAGTCACACTCTGGCTGTGGCAGTCACCTAATCTGGTATCAATTTGAGGAGTGAGAGTGTAGGGGTGGGATCTAGCCTGTCACTCTGGAGATAGCCAATGAGACATCTGTGTGGGCGTGGTTTTCTGCTGAGGATTCTGGGAAATCTGGCCGTATTTCTCCCTTGGAGGTAAGAGACTCATGACTCAGTCTGTTGGAGATGCTCTACTGACAAGACACAAGGCAGACTTCCTGGGACACGTTCCAACTGACAAGACACATGGCAGCATGATGATAGAGCCTGAGCCTGGAATCTGGAGGAGTCATGAGGAGACCCCTGCCAGCACTAGGATGCTTCTACTGCCACTGGATACACAAGACTCTTTCCCCCACTGGCCTGTGAGTGTCCTGGTGTCATTGCACGTACTTCCTGAGTCTGAAGAGGACTTATAGATTGGTATCGGACATATGGACTAATATCAGACTTATGACCTTGGACTGGACTGGGATGTTTTCTTGATGTACAGTTGGTCTTATAGATAAAGCGTTCTTATCATATGTGTGCCTATACACTCGTTTCTCTAGTCTACCCGGACTTACATGTTTGCTTTTCGGAAACTTGGTTTTTGCAGTTTTTGGAGATCCATGGTTGACTATCCTTTGAAAGATTCCGGGAAGACCTGCCGACATCAACCCAGCTTAGTTGCGTTTATCAGAGCACTGTGCAAAATTTCTGGGCTCTCAGTCCTCCTCTTCCTCATGGTGCAGCAGGCCACCTGTGAGTGAACCTGGTGAGGATACCACGCTGATACCATGCTGGCGCCATGGAAACACTGGGGTGGTACTTGAGAGCACAGACTGGGCTTCAGACAGACCTGGGTTCTAACTCCAGCTCTGCTGCTCATTAATTAAGGCCCCCAGGACCCTTGCTAAGCTTTGGTTAGTTTATTCACAGCTTGGGGAAAATGACTCTGACCCCATGATACTACCAAGGGTTTTTGTGGCAATCCCTCAAGCTCCCTTAAACCACACATAGGCACATTGCATACATGTGTGCATACTCATACACACACCCACTCACATACTTGTCTCCACGTGTATACATATGCAAGCATATACACACATATTTGCACTCACACCCATGGCCTTTCTATAGGCCTGGCCTGGGAGGCAGCCTAGGGCTGTACCTTTTAGAAGCTGTCTGAACTGTCTGCCCCCCAAATAGAGGGTGGCCACGATCTGGCAGGAGGTGGTGGTTTATCGAGCTGCTCCATTGCCAGCTGCACAGTGCCGGGGCCTTCTAATGTCACCGAGATCTGGGAAATGGACCAAGCGTGATTCCCAGCGAAATGAAACACTTCAGAGCCATCCGCCAAATAGTTGATG
>PVJH01007524.1:0-92317 GCA_004026705.1 Nesogale talazaci | reverse complement strand
TATTCATAAGCATTAGCAAAAATAATTAAATAATGATTCAAATTTTCTAGAGGCGTTTTCAAGGCAAAATAATGTAAGCAAATTCAGAAACTATTAATCAAAGTGTTTACCCCATGAGGTCTGTCTGATGTGGTAATGAGAATCTTCGGAGAAGTTTGTCTATTAAAATAGGAAGCAAATTCATCTGTAGCTTCATCGTAAGCAACCTGGGAGAAAAGAAAATAACATTGAGCAAATAAATAAGTAAGGATTTCAGGAGGTTCAGTAAGATTCCTTGTCATTGGCTGCCTAGCTAATGAGCCTTTAAAGAGGGCCCAAGAGGGAGAGCCATTAAAGCCTACATGAAGAGGTTGGGTGACTTTCCCGCTGCAAAAACAAGCATCAATATGGACAAAATATTCTCTATGTTAGAACATCTGCTAGGACAAAGAGTGCTGGTGACACAGGAGCTTAAGCACTGAGCTGCTGACAGGTCAGCAGTTTGCAACCATCAGCCACCCCATGGGAAAAGAAGCTGTCTGCTCCCATAACGGTTTACAGCCTTGAAAAACCTACAGAGCAGTTCCACTCCATCTTCCAGGGGTCACTCTGAGTCAGAATCAGCTGGATAGCAGGGGAGTTGGTTTTTTTGGCTTGTAAATATATTAACGTTTGACCCTACAATTTCAACTTCTGACCAAATACCTTGAAGATACAACTCCCATAACATTACGATGCCATGCATAAACTTACACATTGTGGCATTATTAGTTTGGTGCACTGATGATCTTGAGTCCCTACAATAGCTGTCAGTACGTAGCCGGCACTCCTTTCCGGGAAAACTAGCTGACTAGGTAAACAGAACAAATGACTATGTCTGCAGGTACATGAAAGAAGGTGAATGGAATTTTCTGAAAGCAGAAACCAAAACAAACAGGTAGAAATCTAATTATCTAATAATTAGCAAATCAATAAATAAATGTTGGTATGCCTGTAAAATGAAGTAGTACAAACCCAAGCTTCTTCAATAAAATTTTTAAAACATAACAAGTTTAAAAATCTTGAATATTTTACTGAACTGTCAAAACATACAAAGTGTAAGATCTTAAAACAAGCATTTTTGAAGAACTAACTCCCATGGTACTATTAAATATCAAAGTATAACAAAGAATACTACCTAAAATCTCTCATATGTGAGATGCAGTGACTTAGTTGATATGGACCTTCTAGCCACACTCCTCCATTTTGTGAAACATTGCAAGTCTAGACTCTACACCTATAGTTCCAGAGAACTACAGTTATAGATGTAGTATACAGTTGTACATTTTGGAGTTGTCTGCTATCTTCATGAGGCAGGATGAAGGTGAAATGTATTCTGAGTTTGCCCTTATTAAGAGGGCATGGCTCAGGTAATCACCTTTACTTTCCTTGGAGGTGGGGTCTGCAAATTAACCATCATTATTGACATCTGTGTTAAACAAGAATTGATTGCCTGTTTTAAGCTGTTCTCTTATTAGGCAAACTTCGAGTTTCCTCCTTAATTAAGAAAAACAGGAGGCTGGGTGTCGCAGAGCTTGAGACAGATCTGGCCAGCTTAATACGCACAGTAAAGACCAAACTATCCTTCATGTGACCTCACTTCAATGGGAAGAAAACATATCTCCATAATTCCTGAGGATGAGGAAAATGCCCTCTCTGTGGCTCTCCCTCTTCCCAACTAGGATGTGTAGAAACCTTGTTCTTGTGCTGAATCATGGTGAAAAATACCAGTCAGATGCCAGCTCTGCCCTAGATGATTCTAATACCAGCCATTTTGGTGACACAAGTACTTTGGTTAATCAAATAAAAACTTACTTCACTCTCCGCCATTTTGTATCTCTACAGCCACACTTAGCAAGAACTAGGAGGTCGTGGAAATACTTAGGCAAAACTCATTCTCTTGTTCTGGACCCTGAAACTGACTCAGCTCTATCTGACCTCCAGTTCTTGGGACTTGAGTCAGTGACCTAATGTGTGACCCAATTAGCAGCTTCTACAACACGGTGAGCCACTTCTTTGGTTTGTGCGCACTGGGAAGCAATGGAGCAAATTATAGACGCCTAAGGCATAAACTAGAATACTGAGGGTAGTAGAAGTAGTTGATAAACAAGGGAGAATGGGGCAGCATTTTGGAAAGGAAGGACATTTGGGATTCTTAACCTCTATTTCATGCGGACTTATGACAATGGATAAATCTGCAGCACTAAACCTCTTGAAAATGTTAAAGGGCACAGATGTCACTTTGAAGAGTAAGGTAAGCATAACTCATTCCGTAGTATGTTTAATAGCCCCATATACATGTGAAATTTGGAATAATGAACAAGGCTAGGGAGTAACTGATGCATCTGATTTATGGTGCTGTCCAAGAATACTGAAACTACCATAAGAGTTGGCATAAGAATGAATAAATCAATCTTGGAGGAAGGAAGTATAGTCAGACTGCTCTTTAGAGGTCAGGCTGGTGAAACTTGGGCATGCTATGATGAGAGACCAGTCACAGGAAAAGCGTAGCTCAGTAAGGGAGAGGGTGAATGAAAACAAGGAAGAGCCTTGGTGAAATGGACTGACACAGTGACTGCAACAATGGGCTCACACCGCACAATTCAGAGCGTTGTGCAGGCGTGGGCAGGGTTTCATTTTGGTGTAGTAGGGTCAGTAAGAGTCACAGATGACTTGAGAGAAACTGAAAATGAAAATAGCAACCTATCCTGTGTTGATCCTTCTAAAAGACATCATTTTTGAAAGATGACAAATGCTTTTCAAATTTATGTAAAATACTCTAAATAAAGGTAATATTCAGAGATTCAATGACAAATATACAAATTCTCTAGGATTTCTGGTGGCATGGTGGTTACATATTGGGCTGTGATCAAACAGGTCAGCAGTTTGAAAAGACCAGCCGCCCCTTGGGAAACAGAGCTTCCCATTCCCATAAGTGGTATTGGAAACTCATATGGCCAGTTCTACCCCGTCCTATAGGGTCACTATGAATTAGCACTGACTTGATGGCAGTCGATTTACAATCAAAATCTAGAAAAGGAATGGTCTTTAGATTTTTCTAAATTATTGATAAATTCAACTAAGAAATAACGCAAAATAATATGCCAACATCATATTGAAACCACTGCATTAGACAACTTTACCAGCACTTAAAACAATAATCAAGTGTTGCTATCAAAATACATTTGAGACTTCCAATATTACCTCTTCATCATTGGGGTCTACTATGGTTTCATCATACACTCGCTGGTTGTCAATGGTCTTAGGTACAGGTTTAGGTGGAGCCTAAACAAAAGAAAAGGTATTAAATTTTAGAAGCATAAATACTTTTACACTATTGTTGGAGAAAAATAACCAATCTACTAATATCAATAAAACTCATTCTGTTCCTTATTTTATATTCAACTCCCTGATAAAATACTACAAACACTGAATAAAAAGATCTGAACTCTCCAAGTAGAGAATTACATTAAAAGAATTGCTGACATCCAATCAATTCAAAGTAGCAAAAAGAGGTAGAGGTAAAAATAATCCTCTACCTAATTCAGGAAAGATAAACTCCTCCAGAACAGTAATGAGAGGAGCAGTATGAGGGTAGAGGAATGGTCAGGGAGGGGGAGGATAATAGAAATGTGGATGAAGGGAGACAATGAAAAGTGTAAGATATGAAAAAAACAATAACAATATATAATTGCTATATATTCAAGGACATGAAGGTGGGATGGGGGGTGGAGTTTATACCAAGGGTTCATGTAGAAAATGTTTTGGAAATGATAATTACAACATATGTACAAATATGCTTGATACAACTGATATGTTGAGTATTATAAGGGCTGAAAGAGCCCCCAATAAAATGACTTTAAGAAGATAATAATAATCTTCCACTAAGGAGATAAATATCAAAGGGTAAAAAAAAAGTAAGGAAAAACCACAAAGTACACACATGGGGACTTCAAAAAACTCATGAAAAATTTCATTATCTTATCATCTCATTTTTCCACGGCAATTTTAAAATAAAGGTCCCTAATATATCTCTGTGGCTTTGATCCAATTCTTTCAGTAACAAATCAAAATAGTTACAAATTAGCTCTAGTCATTATAGTCTGGGATATTTATGGTAAAGAGTGAAAGCGAAGAGGAAGGAATTTATAAAAAATGTATTATCGGCTGAGCCCTGGTGGTGGATTGGTTGTGTGTGGGACTGCGGCCCACTGGATTGGCGGTTCAAATCCAGCAGCAGCTCTCTGGGAGCAAGGCTGGGCCTCCTACTCTCACCAGAGGGCAGTGATGCCAAAAAACCCCACCAAAAACATATTATCACTATTCAAAATGGAAATAAAAAGCTAATAATGCCAATGTCCAACAACAGGATAATGACTAAGTATTATGTCATTTCAATATGATAGTATACTATTAGACTCAAGAAACAAGTACATGCTGAACAAAGATCAAGGAATTATATAATGCTAAGTGAAAGAGCTGTAACACAGAAGTGTAGCTATATTTTATAACTAAAAATGTATGCATGCTAGAATATTTTTAAAACATATGAAATATATAGGACTCTTTTTTTAATACTCTGACAGATTATAGTTTCTTTTAAAGGGGTCAGTCTTAGAAAGTCATCTCTGGTTTACAAAAAAAGGCAATTTTCAAATGCTGACCAGCTATAACTGACTGATAGTTAAAAGTTAAAGGCTAAAGAGCTTGCTATATTCCATTTAAAATAGTCCAATAGTGTTAACCTCATATTAAGAAAATGCATCCGAGTGCTTCATTTGCATAGTCATTTAAGATGTGTTTCCTTATTCAAAGATGTTTATCTTTACTTAGTACTTCTCAGGATATGAGACAAATGATTACAGCAGTGGCTTTTCAGTCTAACGCTCTCCCAACAGTACTTTTAATACAAGGACGCACCCTCTGGGAAAAAAGCTCTGCTGGACGGGACTTTCCCAGTGTGCATTTCCCGCAAGGTGCGCAGGGAGTGGGGAGCAACTCGCTGTGAGTCAGTAGGCTCAGGGGCGTTGCCTGGCAGCGTTCTCTCTAGTCATACTGAATCTTTTCCTAGTTTCACTTGAACCTCGTTTTTTTGATAGCTGATGTAAAAGAACAGTGTGTGGCTGTGAAATTTACTTTCCTACTCAGGAAATATGTCTTACAAACTATTGTGGTGTTAAACAGAGTTTACAGGGGCAGTGCTATAGAAGTAACTCAAGAATAAGAGCGGTTTTCTTGTTTCAAAAAAGTGAAATGTCCATTCGTGACAAACCTCATTATGGATGTCCATCAATTTCTCAAATGGGTGAAAATGTCAGCAAAAATCCAGGCCCATTGTGCTCGAAGACTGACAAGGGACCATTGAAGAGATGAGGAAATTACTGGATTAACTTGGAACCTTGTTCCATGAATTTTAATGGAAGATGTGTGAATGAGAAGGGCTTCTGTGAAATTTGTGCCTTGGGTTCTGACCAGGAAAAGAATGTCGAGTGGACACATGCCGTGCTTTGAAAGAACAACTCCGAAGTGACCCCGACTTTGTTGCCCAGGGTCATTGCTGGTGATGAGCTATGGTGCTATTCTTAGGACCCCCAAAGCAAACAGCAGTCAAACCAGTGGAAGATGCCATCATCACTTCATCCCCAAAAAGCTTGTCAAGTGAAATCAAGGATCAAGATGATGCTCACTTGTTTTTGGTGATGAGGGTGATAGTGCATTTAGAGTTCATTCCATGAGATCAGAACACTTAATCAAGCTTTCTTTCTAGTCACAGGTTCTGAAAAGATTGTACTTAACAAAGTGTGACAAAAAAGGCCTGATTTGTGGCAGATAGGAGACTGTCACATGACAATGCACCTCGCTCTCCTAGCCATCTCAGTGCGCCAATTTTTGGCAACAAACAGCAAACCTCTCTTGCCCCATACGCCTTACTTGAATTCACTCTGAGCAACTTCTTTTTGTTTCATGCAGAGGAACATGAAAGGACAGTGATTAGACAACGCACAAGAGCTGAAGAAAAAAAAAACAAGGGAGATGTTGTCAGCCATCCAAATAGATGAGTTTGAAAAAATGTTTCCAAAATAGAATTGCAGATTTGACAAATGTCTAAGTGTAACTTCGAGTATTTTGAAGGTGATACGGTTGTTTTGTAACACATTTTAAATATACATAGCTTTGGGGAAAAATACTCCTTTTGTGGGAGAGGGGGATATCACCTCATAGTTTAACTATGCCAATAATAAGCCATTAATCTAAGAGTAGCTATAAATCACATTAAACTCCTTCCCAAAATAGATTTCAGACTAGGCAGGGCAGCTTCCAGAATTCCCCAGGACCCCAAGACGATGGGGAGAGAGTCAAAAAGTTCAGTGGGCAGACCTGAAATTATGTACTTTTCTTTTTTTTACTCTTCTGTTGTGTATTTGTTTGGTCTATGTGATTGTTTGTTTGCCTACTTACGTAAGTGAGAAAGAAGGGAAGAAGACTCAAGGAGAAAGCAAAGGGACCAATGACCCAGGAGGGACTTAGAGGAAGGGTGATGAGCACACAGATTGGAGCGCTAGGGAGTTAAAATCAACATGGAGGATGTAGAGATCTTGGGGGTGTTGGAGCAACAGCAATCTAGCTGAGAGGAAGTACTATGGGTGGAAGTAGGGCGAGCGTGATGGTGGGGCAGAAGGTAAAAAGAAACAGGAATGATCTAGGAATTGGTGTGTCCTTATATAAATACATTAACCAGAAAAATAGAGGTACTGGCCTTTATACATATCTTTATTAGCAATACTCTGAGGTAGAGTATGGACTTCGAGCCTCTGCTTATACCCTGCTTCAATATAAGAATACTTTGTTCTAACAAACTGTCATTCTGTGACGCTCACCCTCTAGGGGGCAATCACTGAAGATAAAATGGGGACATAAGCAAATGTGAAGGAAGTGGATGGTGCCTGGCTCCTAACACATTGCGACGGATCCAGAGTTTACTTGTGTTTATGGTTTAATGGAAAAACCCATCCATTTATGGTTTAAAGCAAAAAACCTAACTGCCGAAAAAATACCTGGACACTTGGTTAAGTTGGTTAAAAAAAAAATCCGGTCTTTAATGTGCTAAGATATGGCGTTTGGAGTTTTAAACACTTGAAGTGAAACAATTGGCCACCCAGCAGAGAAACAAGTCCACATAAAAGCAGCACACTAACCTGTGCAATTATGAGATATCATTGGGACCAAGACTTATACCTAACAAACAAACATGAAAAAACGTGGGGCTGAGCCCTGGTGGCATAGTGGTTGTGTGTGGGACTACGACCCACTGGGTTGGCGGTTCAAATCCAGCAGCAGCTCTCCAGGAGCAAGGTTGGGCCTTCTACTCCCACCAGAGGGCAGTGATGCCCCCCCACCCCCCCAAAAAAGAACAACAACAACAAAATATTGTTGAGAACAAGTGGGGTGGGAGCAGAGACTCAAAGCTCATCTCTAGATAATGGAACATCCCTCCACAGAGGGGTCACAAGGAAGGTACTAGTCAACCAAGATGCAGTAAAGCATCTATGGAACATTCAATATTCCTCTGGTTTGTTAAGGCTTCCTCACTCCTCACTATCACCACTCCAGTGCTGCTTCTCATTCGGACTAGCTGTAGCATGTACTCAGGTATAGGTAAGAGGTAAGAATTCACACAGAATCCAGGAGCAGGAATGAGAATAGTGATACGAGAAGGGGAGGGTGTGGGGTGAAAAGAGGAACAGATTGCAATGATCAGCACATAAGCACACACACCCCTTCAGCGGGGGAGAATAACAGAAACCATGGGGGAAGAGATATGAAAATAATAATTTATAATCTATCAAGGGGTCATGAGGGTGGGAGGGGGAGTGGAAAAAAAGGGAAGCTGATACAAGGGCTCAATAGAAAGTAATTGTCTACAAAACGATGGTAGCATATGTACAAATATGCCTGATACAATTGATATATGGATTGTACTAAGTTTTAAGAGCTCTCAATAAAATGATCTTTTAATTTAAAAAAGGAAAGGGGTGAACAGAAAAAAAAAACTTCAAAAAAGACTTTTCAATAGAAAATTTCCACTTAACCTTCCTTGCTGCATTATCTCAGCTTTCCCAGTCAGACTCCATTTGGGTGCCTCACCCTCTTCACAGTCTGTGTAAGGTCATCAGTCTTATAAACCAACCCAAGTCCACAAGGCAGTTTCTCCTCATTCTGAAGTCTTGCCTAACAAAGAAGCTTTGCTCCAAGACTGAAGTGCTCACGGCGTAATTGGGGGCCTTCCTCAGTCCCAAAGTCAGAGAAGTGTGTCTGCCTTTCAAATACAGAGTGAAGCAAAATGAGCTATGCGACAGAAGCATACAGAGCATGCATCCATTATTTTGAAGACACAGAAAACAAACACTACTATGTTTGCTGTTTAGGGACATAGCATAGATAATAAGGGTATAAAGAGCTGCACAGGAATAATAAAACCTTGTTTCAGACGTAGTTTATTTTGAAGGCGAGTGCAATCAAGAAGCGGCACACAGGTGCTTCTATAATTATTTGCTAAAACATTATTCCTTAAGCTGTGTAGAGAACATAAAGGGGTTTGGGACATTATTTACATTTTTTCATACTGAGGCCTTACAAAATTCATAGAAAAATTCCATTTTTTTATATCCACTTTTTTTCCCATGAATATTTTGAAGCCCCCTTTTCAACTTTGAAGGCACCCTGACGGGTAGTTGGCACACTGGGCTGCTAACCACAAGACGTGTGGCTCTGAGGAAGAAGATGAGGCCTTCTGTCCAGGCAGCATTTCAGCCTTAGAAACCCGCTGGAGCAGTTCTACCCTGGGGTTACGGAGGGAAGATTAACCCAAGGCAGTGGGTAAGTAAGTAGTTGTAAATCTGAATAATCCATGACAAATTTTAAAAGGTGACTCGATGTAGCTCACAAGAAATGTTTTTTTCAATATGCAACCACACAATTTCTATATGAATATTTTAATAACATCGATTAGGTTCTGTCACCATTCTCTCTAGCCATACTGTGTGATAGTCATTAATTTAGATTCTCTGTCTCATAAAGTTCACATGTGTCTTTAGATGACCTGTTAGCAGATCACACTCATACAGATAATTCTCAGTTAGTGCACTGGTGGCAGAGCACTTACAAGCGGGGCTGTTACCAGATCAGCAGTTTGAAATCCCCAGCTGCTCTATGGAAGAAAGATGAGGCTTCTCCTCCTGAGAAAAGTTAGTCTGGGAAAACGACAGGTGCAGTCTATTCTGTACGACAGGATCACTGTGACTCAGAATTAACGGAATGGCAGTGAGTGTGGTTTTAGAGTTAAGGCAAAACATTTCATTAATCGGGCTATACTTGTCACTTATAACAATGGCTTTGTGGAATAGTCTTATTCAAGGTTTAAAGGTTTTTTCCCCTGCACATTTGTTTCTGGGGAAATTTGAAGTTCTGTTTCATGTCTTTTCTTCTTTTAATCAGGATTTATGTTCACAACATTCAATAACAGCCACTGGGCATTTCCATTGCTTCTGGTCTCATAGAGGTGATAAGTTTATAAAGGAAACTTCTTTCTTGAATTCGTGGGCTTCTTTCTTCTGCTGCTCTAAGAATTTCTAAGATGGTTTAAAATTTTACTTACCTTATCACCAAGAGCTTCTCTTTCTTTCTTAAGTTTTTTCTTAGCTGCTAGTTTTTCCTAGAATTTAAAAAAATGAACAAAGCTTCACTGTAAGTTATCAGGTATATAACAAAACACACAAAGATTCATTACTATGTTAAGATTATTCAACTTGGGAAATTTCCATGATCTATTAAAACAAACATGCTGTCATACTTTAATGGTTAATCAATATCATTTAATAGAGACCTTATTCCTTCATAAAGTCTAAATTGACAAGTTTGAGAATTTAAATTTTCATTTGTCTTATTTTCTATGAAGTCTCATATTTAGCAAATACCCACTACCTATATGAAATTAGGTTTTGCTTTTTGTGTGTGGTTTGTTTGGCATTGACAAACAGTTGTATCCTAAAGAAAGCCCTAGCTATGCTGACTGCTTCTCGGAGGCAATATCAAAGGGGAGAAGAATATTAGTTAAAAAAACAACAACATCGTTATTCATTTGTCATCAAAATGTTCTAGATTGTTTTAACCATGAAACATATCTTCTTCTGGAGATTTCTTGACATGGTGCCTACATAATAGTGGGTAATTTTTTCCTTCCCAGCATCTATTGTCCAGGTCTCAGATTAGAATTCACAGTCCCCCAAACTCCTTTGGTACACCCCCACCCCTATTAGTACACCAGAATGGGTTAGATGCCTAATAGCACTTTGGCAAAATAAGACAGTCCAGAAAATCAAAAAGTCTGGTAAGAGAAGGCATGCAAATAAAAAGGTTGAGAATGTGATATTCTATGATGTGCAAGAATACACAAAGGTATGCGTTGAGTCGCAAATCTGTGGGCTGCTAACCAAAACGTTAGCAGTTCGAAACCACCAGCCACTCAGCAAGAGAAAGACGAGTGAGTCTCTCCACTTGGGAATGAACTTGATGGCAATAAGTTCTGTGTTTTGTTGTGTCCATCACAGACTCTAGGAATGAACCAACGTTGGGTGGGTGGGGGCAAAGCGGACCTTCGAGGCCGGAGTGGGGGGGGGGGGTCGGGTCCTTTTCACTAAGAGGCGAGAGCAAAGTGCTGTCTAAAAATGCACCCTTTCAACCGAGTGTCCATGCAACCGGATGCAGCGGGGTTCAGAGCTGTGGGTGGGGACCAGGTCACGTGAGCCGAGGTGTCACCCGTTCCCATTAACTACTGGGCTCGGGCAGCCAAAGCGGGGATCCCTGGCAGAGGCGGCGCCCCAAGTGCGCCGCAGCCCGCACGCCGCGCGCGATCCCCACGGCGACACCCGGCGGGGGACCCCGCGCATGCGCCCAGCCGGAGGCTCGGCCAACTGACCTTCCGCTGCTGCTGTTTCCACCGCGTGAACATCAAGTGCCGCCGCTGCTTGTTCTTAATTTCCGAGATACTGAAGCCCGGGGGGAGAGCAGCCGCTTTCGGGGCTTGACCCCCGCTCTCCGCCGCTCCATCCCCAGGGACGTCAGTCTCCTGCGCGACTTCGGGGCTGGCTTTCCGCTTCACACCTTTCTTTCCGCCGCTCCTCTCACCTCCGGCTTTCGCCATGGCGTGTGCTCCCGGGCGGCCGTAGGGAACCGGAAGTAGTTTCTTACTCCCACCTCCGTCCTTAAGCTTTTACTTCCTGGGTCGCAAAGAGCCTTTAGAAACAGTCGCCCCCCTCTTCGGAGCCGAGCCCTCGACTTGATTCCACTGCGTTGAGACCCAGGAGCGATGCCCCAGCTCGTTTCCGAGACTCGGAAGCTTTACCGGAATCAGCTGCTGGTTCCGAACCGCCGCCATTTCGGTCAGCGGTCCATCGAGAAAGCACACCGTCATCCGGAAAGCCATTAAAAAAAAATAGGCTGCCTAAATAAATACATAGTATAGGAATGCATACAGTAACGCATGAGAGGTGAAAAATAGTACAGGACGCCAGGTGCTGGGGGCTGGGGGTGGGGAGGGGACACGCTGCCCCTTTAAATAGCCTCAGACTGGGAAAGAGCCGAAGGCAGGCCGGGCGTTGTCTGGAGGTCGCTGCTCTTCCCGGGAAAGCCTGGTCCGGCGGAGAAGCTGGCAGGGTAAAGCGAGGCGCCCTCGCGGCGCTGTAGGCCACCCCGCCTCAGCGCCACCAAGTCCACCTGTAGCCAAGCCCAGCGTCCCGACAGCCACCCTAACCACTCCACCACCCGGCCAGGACCCTGCGGATGTCGGTGTAAAGGGGGTTTCTCTGCTGAAGTGGGGGAGAGGGGGAAGCAGATCGTGGGGGGTTTTGTACGAATTTTGGCTTTTATGTCAATGGTAAGTCCCTCGGAGGTTGTTGACAGAACTGATATTATCTAACGTATAGTTTTAAAGTATTACTCAGATTTCTTTTGAGTATAGACTCTGGGGGAGGGAAAGTCCTGAGAAGAAATGAACCAAGAGTCCAAAGGAAGGTGAGAAAAAGGGATCTGGTTTTTGAAAAAGTAGAGCCCTTAGAAGCAAGCATGACCTCAAGTTTGAGATGGGGAAGATAATCAGAATTTCCATTTTGGAAATATTAAGTTTTAGACACTTGATTTTGTCCACTAGCCAACTGGATGCAAGGATGATTCTACTGCAAGATCTTCCTTGGAACAGAGATTAGAATGTGGGTGTTATCTGCACATCCAGACAGTGTTTCATGCCATTGAGTGAGTGGAGAAGGAAGTGAGGGGAAAGATCAAGGACTGAGTCCTGTGTCAAGCACGTCCACATTTGGGAGAGAAAACAAGTCAGCAAAGAAGAAGAAACAGGGAAATCAAAAGTTTCATAAAAGCCAAGTGAAGACAGCAGTGGTTCCACAGGAGCAAAGGCTGGGCCTGCTACTCCCACCACCAGAGGGCAGTGATGCCCCCCCCAAAACAAACAAAAAAGCCAAGTGAAGAAAATGTTTCCCCGGTGGTTAATGTGTGCTGTCTTTTTAACTATATGAAAATGTCTTCCAAACAGAGATGAAGGATCCCTTTAGGATCCTGTTAAGAGTCAGTCTTCCAGGTTACTACTCTAGTGTCAGCTTTTCTGTTCCAATATCTATGTTGAGTTTGACAATCCATTTGTGTGTGTACATCTCCACCTCTTCACATTCTTACGAACAAAATCACAACTTTAAAAACATCAAAGCTGCATCTTCCATAAGAAAAGACTCATCCAACCTTGCTGTCGGCCTGGAAAACTAAAGCCACCACACTTAGATCCACATTCGGATTTAGATTATATGGAAAAGAAAAAGTCAATGTTGAGTTATCAAATCTCTGGTCTAATGCTTGACAGGTTGTTATATACTCTTTATTTGAAGACGACTATCAGGTCAAAAGGCATGAAGTTGAGGATTGTGTTCGGTGCCACCAAGTCGATTCTACCGTGTAATGCGCCTATGTACAGTAGAAGGAAATGCTGCCTGCTCCTGCTCCATCCTCCCAGTCGTTCTTATGTGCGAACCCATTGTTACGGCCATTGTGCCAATACATTCCTCTTTGTCACTGCCCT
The DNA here is from genome assembly GCA_004026705.1 of Nesogale talazaci. Taxonomy (NCBI): domain Eukaryota; kingdom Metazoa; phylum Chordata; class Mammalia; order Afrosoricida; family Tenrecidae; genus Nesogale; species Nesogale talazaci. The sequence continues at coordinate 79,158 of PVJH01007524.1, read as the reverse complement.
TTTTTTTAACCAAGCATGATGTCCTTTTCCAAGGACTGGTCTCTCCTGATAATACGCCCACAGAAAATGTGGTTGCGCCCTGCCCTGGTTGCTTCTAAGGCTGTACTTCTTCTAAGTCAGATTTGTTTGTTCTTTTGGCAACCTGTGGTACTTTCAATATTCTTCATTAGTTCCATAATTCAAATGCATCAATTCTTCTGTGGTTTTCCTTACTCAATGTCTAGTTTTCACATACATATGAGGCAACTGGAAAATGTCAGGGCTTGGGACACGTAGTCCTCAAAGTGACATCCTTATTTTTCAAAACTTTCGAGAGGATTTGTGTAGCAGATTACTCGATGCAAGGCACCATTTGATTTCTTGACTGCTGCTTCTGTAAGCATTGATTACGGATTCAAGCAAGGTGAAATCCTTGACAGCCACCATGCTTCTCATGGTCCAGCTGTGAGGATTTTCATTTTCTTTACATTGTGTTGGAAGAGGAAGAGGACAAGAAGGAAGAGGAAACTAATTTTCATTTGGAAAATATTTTGAAGTCTCTTCTTAATTTTTTATTGTATCGCCACATATAATATACTCTTTCCTTCGTAGAATACAAAATATCCATAGATATCTATCCAGAGATGCCATACAAGTGGAACCATATGCTGGGTAACACCTGTACTTCTTTTTCTTTATCATGTGTTATTTGTAATGGTTTTGAAAGTTGAATGGAAGGATGTACGTGATCAGAATAAAATTTCTATTAAGAAGAAAATACAAAAACATTGATTTGGCAAATCTATAAATCGCTAGCCTACAAGGGTGTAGAGTGGGAGCTTTGTTGGAAACTAAGTTCAGATCTTGACTAAATCACTTAATATCTGTGAGATTTAATATTTTCCATCTATGAATTGAGATTAGTCATATTTATCGAGTAAGTTTTTGAGAGGAATAAAAATTATGTATATTCAATAGCCAGGAGAGCCTGACATACCTGATAAATGCTAAGCCACTACATTTATTATGGCTAGATGTCAGATATTGCTGAATATTAAAGGCAGCAATGTTTGCCCTCAAACATCGTACCGTATTTTGAAGATGAAACACAATTATAGTTTGTTAGATATTGAGTAGAAATTAGTGCAGAGTACCCCTTAATTCTGAGGTCCAGCTCAGCCTCTTGCTTTTTCTGGTTCTTCCTTATTCATTATGTCTCGGGCTCATTCTTCAGATAGTGTTTTAAGGAAAGGATGTGTTTGAATATTAAGAAAATGAATTTCTGATTATTTTTTTCTTATGATGGCATTTGGAAGACCCTGGGCTACAACTTTTGTTTTACTTAAAGAAGAAGACTACACTGATCCAAACAAACAGATTATGAAGCTTCTTTTGAGAAAATTTGATCTCTTTTCTTACGATACACTGTAATTAAAGGCACAAATGATAAGTTCAAAATATGAAGAAAAGGAAAACCAATTTTGGAGTGTGCAGATTTTCCACTTGGAATGTATTTCGTTTGTTAAGTGCAAAGGAAATGACTGCTGTCGGGTTGAATATGCCCACACAGCGTGTGGGTACTCATCACAAGATGCTTGCAGCCAGAGGCTCTCATCTGTATGCCTCATGGATATCTTAGAGCTGCTTCTGCCACTACATTACTTCTGCCAAGGATATCTGAGATGTCTCTTCTTGCTTCTTTTATTCCTGATGTTTTCTCAACTAACCAGACTGCTGATGTTTCCCAGACTTGTTCTCGTAGCCCAAGAAATCCATTGAAATGTTTCTATAGGAACTCAATGTCAACAGAACTCTCACAATAACAGCTATACTTGGAAAGAGACAAAAAATTTTTAAAAAAGAAGAAAAATTACAATTTTGTGAAGAGACATTACAGCCACATTCACAGCCCCAGACTAAATTATAGTATGGAAACATCTTGGATACTGGAATGCTAGGGAGTCATTTTATAGTGAATGCGCACATGTCAATATACTTCTCACTCAAGAACAGACATAGTACATGTGTTGGCCCTTTTTGTTTTTGTTTTGCTTTGGTTTTTTTTTTTTTGGGGGGGGGGTGTGTGGCATCAATGCTCTCCGGTGGTCCTGGGAGCTACCCAGCACTGCTCCTGAGAGCCACCACTGTATTTGAACCACCAAGCCCGTGGCCCGCAGTCCCAAACTCAACTACTTATGCCACCAGGGCTCAGCCCCATGTGTTGGCCCTTTTAGAGACCAAATACATATTAAGAAATCATGAGATTTACCCCAGAAATAGGTAGGTCTTTAAACTATGTATTTGGAGTAATTTTTAATCATTTTCTTTCTGCTGTTTGACCTTTTTAATCAGACCTCAATGTGACTATGATAGTATTGTTCTCAATGTATTTTCTACATAACTTGGTCCCTAAGTGATAAGGGACAGGAGCAGACCAGGGACTGCTGACCTGCCTGCTGGGGGGATAAACAAAGGACATTCTGGACGAATGAAAGGGCTGTGAGAAATAGCTTGATAAGCTACTTCACCTTGACGCCCCACCCAAGTTGGATATCCTGGACTGTATGCAAAGATAATTTTGAGACTTGCTGACCCAGAGCCACAGCCCCGAAATATCTGAAAGTAACAAACGATGTATGAGATGCAAAGATGAGTGAAGTAGCTAATTAGAAAGGTGTTTGACCATCTGTAGAGTGGCAAGCCCCCCCCCCTTTGAAAGTGCCATCTGAACAATAGAAGTGTTTGCCTAGACAAGGTTGCTTCCTAACTCTAGGGGAGGGGAGGCCCACTTTGCCCCCAGAGTGAATTGTATCTTATCTATGCTTCAAGTGTCCTCCTTACACTGAGGGAAGGACCCGCTTCATTTCTTTTGAAGTGACTCTATACTTTAAGGACACTGTGACTTACCTCTTTGGGGTGTGTGTGTGTGTGTGGTGTGTGTGTGTGTGTGCTCGCGGCTTATCTCTGGACCATAACAAACCACATAGCTCTGAAGCTTGCTCATTCCCCAGTGGTCGAGTCTGGGAGCAAAAATTCACAATAGGAAAACAGGAATTTTTCCACTTTCTAATATTTCCAGGAAGTATGTGTGTATACATATACACATACTTAGGATTAGCCAGATTTCTGATTTTTACCCATTCAGAGATGACACTGAGAAATACTACAATCAAATTGTAGTGTCACTAAAATGTTCTCTATTTGCTTTCAAAACCATTTCAGTGGGCATTAATACAGATATCACTCATAGTTCAATCACATCACACCGTATTGTACAATTACTGCCACAATCAATTTCAAAACATTCTCTTCCTTCTTGAACTCCTAGACCTCACTTCCCTTTTACCACCACCCCTGAACATTCGCCCTCCCCCCATCAAAACCATTATTCTACTTGCTGTGCCTACAGGTTCACCAAACCTGGATTTCATATACTGAAAAACATATAACAAGAATTCAAGAGGGTGACCCCAAAGGACATACCACATCTGAGATAAATCCCAATATGAGCAAACTAAAACCAAAAAATACAAAAAAATTTTGAAAACCAGAACAGATCTAACAAGCATCAGAGGGGCATCAACTGACAAGAGTCTAACCATTCGAGTCAAGGTTTTCATTATGATCGTCTATCGGCATCTCTCCAATGCCCTATTTAGTAGCCACTTTCCTACCATTCCTGTAATAAGGATCGAGGGAAATCACTGGAGGCTTATTTCCTTTGTAGGGCCCACAGGGCCCTCAAATATTGTCTCTTAAAAGACTTTCTGGTTGTATGAACTAATCAGAGGAGCTTTTATTCCTCTATTTGGAATGTTTTTGTCTATCTGGAATAACCACAGATATAATTCAAGTATTGTCAAAATGTTTATTTCATGAATTCATGTAGTCAACTCATACTCATAAAGAATAACATTTTGCCAAGTTCTCTGGCCATTACATAAGCACAAAAGAAACTGCTCCCTCCCCCCCGATTAGCCACACTGAAGAGAGCCTAGCATATGCATAGCAATTGCAAAAAGAGTGTGAGAATTGCTATGCTTGCTACCTGGCTGTATAAATGTGATCAAATTTAGAACCACACCTTGTAGTGTCGTCTTCAAGAAGCTAGAGTAGGTATCTTTTAAATTCCCTTCTTGGTAGCTCAGAATATATTTTCTGTAGAAATTAGCTCATGGGTAAGAGATGAAAATATTTAAGACATAAGGTACTAAAGAATAGTTTGTATGCTAATATATTATTTATTATGTATTTGTATTAATTGTTATTATGTATTGAAGTATAGCACTTAGATCAGCAACTCTCAAAATTTTGTCTCAATGCCTCTTCACACTCGTAAAAAATTGAGGACCTCCAAGAGCTTTTATAGGGATTGCACCTACCAATTTTTTTAAATAACTTACTGCCATTGAGTCAATTCTGACTCAGGGCAGCCATATAAGACTGATTAGAACTGCCCCAGATGATTTCCAAAGCTTTAATCTTTATGGAAGTCAGTTTCACAGAAAAATGGTGATGTGTTTGAACTACTGACCCTTCTGCTAGTGGCTGCATGATTTACCATTCGAAATTAAAACAGAGAACAATTTAAAATGTTTCTTGTTGTAAGAAAATAGGAATAAACACATCTTATCTTATGTCTGACAGTATTTTCCAGAAAGAAAGATGAGTGAGAAAAATAGCGTTATATTTCATTTTTTGCAAATCTCTTCCGCCGATCGCCCCATTGCTCTCAGGCAGAGGTCCGGAGTTCTGCCATTCTCCAGCTCTCTTAATTCTGACATGAACTCTTCCTCCATTGCAGGGGCCACACAGAATTCCCTGACAATACTCACGATTAAGGAGGTTTACTAGGGAATATAGCACTTTGCCACAAGTCAGGATCACGAAACATTAAGGACACTGTCTGTGGTGCTTAGTAGTGCCTCTTGGTGACCAACAACTAAGTCTCTCTTTGGTCCTCAGTCTCTCAACCATGCGGACCCTTGACCTCTGCCTCTGTGGGCCTGGAAGCCTGTCTGCTGTGCTACCTCACAGACCTGAGTCTGTGCTCCACTGCTTGTCTCATGGTCTCCTTGCCTCAGCCTCTAGTCTCGGTGGCATGGCATTTCCTGCCTCCTCCACAATAGGTATGGATTCTCAATGTGCTCTATTTACAAAAACTGATACATTTAATTATTCCATGTATATTAAAAAAAACATTTAAAAAATCACTCCAATATCAACAGTAAAAGTTCTTCCAGAACTTGTAAGGAGTAAGTCCACATTTAACAACATTGGAATTTTCTCCTGAAGGGACCTTTGAGTCAGCTTTGAGTCTCTGATGAAAGTGCCCAGAGTACATCATAGGAGATAACCACAGGGACTGAGGGTATAATAAGGAGTTGTGAGTTGTGAGGGTCTCTTGTTGACATAAACTTTCCAGAGATTTTGTCAAACTAGGCCATCTTCCTCTTAACCTTTTTTTCACCTCTGGATTCGTAAAGATTGGTTTATCTTTTCATGACACTATTACAAAGTAACTCTATCATAAATCCTTAAAATATTCTGTGAGTGAGCTTATAGAGATACTGCAAGCACATCTAGTGTGGTTCTTCTAGTCATAATATTCAGCTGTGCAGGACACAATGCACTAAGTTTCCATGGGTCCTAAGACAGCAATTTAAGACAGTACAGACAGACAATTTGTTGAACTGACCAAGGTTTTTTCCTATTATGACCCACGCCAGAAAACCTTCTACATGCAGATCAAAGCCTACACACTTCAGTACAGATTACACCTCAACATAAAGAAGACAAGTCCTCACAACTGGTCTAGTAAACAACATTATGAGAAATAGTGAAAAGATTGAAGTCTTCTTGGATTTCATTTTCTTCAGATCCACAATCAAGATCCACAGAAGCAGCCTTCAAAAAGCAAAATGATGCATTGCATTGGGCAAATGTGCTACAAAAGGCTTATGTAAAGTGTTCAAAAGCGAACATGTTATTTTGAAGACAACATGTTATTTTGAAGAGCTTGACCCAAGCTCTAGTGTTTGCTTCATATACATGTGAGAGCTGGACAATGAATAAAGAAGACAGAGGATGAATTGATGCCTTTTAATTATGGGTTTGTTGAAGAATATTGAATGAGCAAGGGTTGGTCTGAAGAACAAACACCTGTCTTGGAAGAAGCACAGCTTCTTTAGAAGTGGAAGCTGCAAGATCTTATCAGAAAGGGTCTGTCCCTGGAGAAAGGACAGCATGCTTGGTGAAGTGTGAGCTCAGCAGAAAGGAGGGAGACCCTCACCAAGGTGGATGAACACTATGGCTGCAAAAATGGACTTCGACAACCAACAGTGTGGGACAGGACTAGGTGGTGTTGCATCTTGTTATACATGAGGTTACTGAGTTAGAACTGAGTAAATAGAACCTAATAACAGCATAGAAAAGAAAGCATTCTAGCAGTTTCTCTGATCCTCCTTGAGTGAACCTTTCCAGATTTTATGCATTTTCCCCCTTGTAGATACACATGAATTGAAGAATTCTTATTATCCCCTTTCCTTTTACATTCTTAAAAGGATGTAAAAGTTGCATGTAATGTTGGTGTTTGGTTCCACAAATAATTGAAATAAAACTAAATTTCATTTAAAGGTGCCTATAAATGGTAGTGGCATTCCTAGAATTTCCATGAGAAGAGTCTTTTTGGAAGAATGAGAAATAAGACGATACTAACATAGTCTGAGGAAGGGATAATGTGTTTCTAACATCAACTGTAGCTGAAGGGATAGGTGTAGAAAATGCAGAATTGGATTGCATGCTTCTCCTCCGGATTTTTTTTCTTTTGTCAGGGGAATCACTAGATTGATTAAGAAGTTAAGAAGTATGTATTGGAGATAAAATTTTTACTGTGTTCCAGAATCTTCCAGAGAACTTTGATTCATTCAGTTTTCTTAAAACAATTTCATTTTTTTAAATTCTAAAGTCTAAAATTCAGGATATAGCCAGAATAGCCCAAATTATCCCTTCCTCAAAGGCACTATTTCTGTGACTGAAACATACTCCATCACTCTAACAGCATCTAGGGGTTTTGCACTTGGCCAACACCTTGTGAAAAGCCTTCAACATATGCTGTAGAGTTACTCCAAGTATGATCCATGGACTATCAGCAATGGCCTCTTTTGGGAGTTTGTTAGAAAGGCAGCCTGTAACACAGGGCCATCTTTAGACATACGGAACAACCCTTAGGGGTTCATAGCTGCATTAAAGTGTGAAAGCATAACTGAAAAAGATGGGTGTTGCACTTCTCACTCCAGGAATGTCTGCCAATGAGCCAAGGATTGTTTTAGGGTAAGTATTTTTAGTTTTTTTATATGCCATTGTAATCATTTTTAAATTAAAATAGTATTTTATTATTTTAACTTAATGATTTAAAATTAAACAAAAAACATTTATTTAACTAATACTATAGTATTAGTTCATGATCACACTGGCTGAAGGAAAGACTGAATAACTACTATGGGAATGTAATGCATTTGTTTTAGTTTCTAACTTTAATTAGTCCTTGCACAGACTTGGGGCAAGAGCTAGGGGATTCTTTAACTAACTGTTAGTCAACTTAAATATGTAGGGAACTATAGCTCTACCACATCAAACAAGCTGTGCTGTGTCAGTCTGGGTAGACTAGAGGAACAAATTCATAGACACTCATATGGATATAAGGACAAGGTTTATATACAAGAGAAATGGAACGTGGAGAAAGCATCCCAACCCACTCCAGTTCAAAGTCCTAAGTCCGATATTAGCCCATATGCCTGATCCGAGTCTACAACACCTCCTTCCGACTCATGAAGTCACAGGTCACTGGGTGCAGAATCCCAGCGCTGGCAGGGATCTCCCCATGGCTCCTCACTTCCAGGACTCAGGGTTTATCAACAGCATCCAGTGGTGGCAGAAGCAACTCATCGCTGGCAGGAGTCTCCATGTGGCCTCTCCAGCTTCAGAGTTCTGGCTCCATCAGGGCCAAGCTGTGTGGCTTCTCTGGCTTCTCAGACGCTGCCATCTTGTCTTGTCTGTGATTCATCGTCTCTGAGACTAACTCCTAACAACTGGGAAGATAGAGTCTCATCTTCACGAGGGAAATATCGCGAGACTTGCCAGATGTATCAGGAGAAAGCCATGCCCACACAGAGGCCTCATTGGCTATCATCAGATTAACAGGCTAGACACCACCCCTACATCTCAATCATGAAATAACATAAGAACATGACCGCCACATGTGCTTTCGTTCAATTAGCCACAAAGGTGTAATTAGGGAGATTCTAGAGCAACCCATCTCAAAATGTATCCGCAGATGAACAGCAACTGCATCACTTGAAAACTCATGCAGAGTTTGAGCCTGACACTAGACATCATGAAAAAGGGAATCTAGAGACGGAGCCCGGTAATCTGTACTATAATGAACCCTCCCCATGAGGTTGGTGTACACCAAAGAGTGAGAAGCACTAGTGTGGGTCAACTGTTCCAAGAACTGCAAGCACCATAGGTAAGGCTTTGTCCTCCAGTGTCTTTGGGACACCTCCCTCACTGGCAGGCAGGTTTAGCAACCAAATCCGTTCTTCTCATGTCTTCATGGATGAAAATCTAGACGTCCTCACTGGGTGAGATCAGGACAGAAACATTACAGCAAAATATTTGTGGATATCCAGTAAAAAGTACTCTGACAATACGCGAGGGGCCTTCAAAAAGTGTGTTTAAAAATGAACTAATAGGTAATGGTATTCTCCCACTATTATTTTGAAGCTCCCTCATATTTCAGTTCCATAAGGTGATGACTGGCAACAAAGTCATGTTTATTTTAGCCATGAAAGTTAAGGAAGTTGATAGTGTGGCCTATCCAGGTGGATCTTGATTACCTGCTGCAATACCCCAGAACTGATGATCGTTTCATCTCAGCAATAACATAGCACAAGTATTTTTGTAACTAATCAGGTATTCTAGACTGTGTCTCGGAGCATAAAAATGAGTATCAGGAGAAAAAAGTGATGAAGTCTGTGGCAGTCATGTACTCTTGTGTCAATTTCATGAGTGGGAGTGTAGGGGGGAGTCTACCCTGTCAATCTGGAGATAACCGATGAGACCTCTGTGTGGGCATGGCCTTCTCCTGAGATTTCTGGGAAATCTTGTGGAGTTTTTCCCTTGGAGATGAGAGACTCAGGGCTCAGTCTTTTGGAGATGATCTACTGACAACACAACATGAAAGCAGACTGATAGACCCTGAATCCTGGAAATGGGAGGAGCCAGAGTAGAGAAGCCACATGGGCTAACCCTGATGGAACCAAACCTCTGAAGCCAGAAAAGCCATAGAGAGACTCCTACCCATGCTGAGATACTACAGAGAGGCTCTTGCCAGCACTAGGATGCTTCTACCACCACGGATACATAAGACTCTGCACGCAATGACCTGTGATTGTCCTGGTGTCATTGCACATGCTTCTTGTGTCAGAAGACTTTATAGACTGGTATCAGACATATGGGCTAACATCAGACTTGTGGACTTGGATGGTATTGGGTTGGAATGCTTCCTCAATGTTCCATTCCTCATGTGCATGTTTATGAATTTGTTTTTCTAGTGTACCTGGACTAATACAAAGGCTGCATAAAGTTTACAGTTCAGGTAGCAGTACTGTACAAATGTTTATTTCCTAGCTTTGGGGAAAAAAAGCCACAAACAAAACGTGTATCACTGACTGCCATCAAGTGGACGCAGAGCCAGGGTGATCCCACAGGAGAGAGGAGACTTGTGCTGGCGGGTTTCAGAGACTGTTGCTGGAGAGGAGTCACTGGAGTCTCATCCTTCTCCCCCACAGTGGAGCCTTCTGTGAAACTGCTGAGCTGGGGGGTGAGCAGCCTGATGTGTAAGTCTCGGCGCCACCAGGCCTCTCAATGCACCACGGAAATGTAAAAGGTTAACTGTAGAGGAAACTGACGGAAGGGTCTATGGGAACCAGCTATTCTTTTAGTGGCTTCTTTGAAAATCTAAAATTATTCCAAACTTAGAAGGGATGTAAAGAACATCTCTTCTTAGAGTCGGTTAAGACCTGAGCCATAAGAAAACCCATATGAGTATTACCAGGTAAGCGAAATAAAAAACTGCTCTGTGCCAACGCATGCCGCTCATTGGTCCTTACACCAATGCTGGTGGGCACACCGGCAAAGCTCCTAACAAGTCACGAAACACATTCGCTAAATACATGGAGTGAGCAATGAAGACAGAGAAGGCGCTTCCTTTATGCTCCATTCCTTGACTTTTATGTGCTGTTTCCATTTGAGAACTTTGTGCTGTTTTAGTCATAATCCTGAAATCTTTTCACCCGCGACCGTTCCCATCCGCCCCCGCCCTCCTCCACAGCCCTCCTCCACACTTAATGCAGCGAGCGGCCGGAAGGTGGAATCCGCAGAGCTTAGATCTCCTGACTAACTGACTGACTCAACGTGCTACCTGTAATTACATTTTAAAAAATTAATCAGAACAGTTCCAGGAACTCGAGGGGAGAAAGTAAAAATCAAGTAGGGTTTGCATAAATCATCTAACACGAATAGACTTGTCAAAATGCAGTTTGTCAGTAGCAACCAGAATACCACAATTTAATCCATCTGGATGAAATACACCCTACATAAAGGTGAAGAGTTCACAGGGAAGTTAACCATAAAATTTGGGCAGAAGACAAGTTACTAGGCCCCCACCTTTCGTGCTTTTTATATTTTGTTTTGTTTTTAAAGGTGGCCAAGAATCACAAGTGTTGTTTTGTTCTGGCTGTTGCTGTGTCTTGAGAAACTCTGAAAAAGAACAGTTTCTGCCTCTGACTTGCTTCTGTAGTCTGTGCATGACCTAATAAAAGCCCCAGCTACTTAAAATGCCAAGATTATGATATAGCTAACCTGTAAGACTCTCATAGTGTTTTTCATCCTTCCAAAATCTCTGTAAAGGAGCTATAAAGGTAGCAATTATCACCGTTTTTCAAGTAGGAAAAACACAAATTTAAAGAGGTCAAGAAGAGAAGAGTCCTTTTGAGATTAAACTACAAATTGTATTTCTTAGGCCATTGCCTTTTCCATTCACTGTGTGGCATGCCTTTCGATAGGTATTACTGGAAGTAAATTATTAAACTAAATCAACTCCATATCTCTCCGCATACCTCTTTTTGTTTTCTTTCTTGCTTGTGGTGTAGTATGGAGTGTAATAATGGGGATGCAGGTTGAGCAGCAAATGTCAGAGCAATGTTTGTTTTCCAATTACAAATATTTTAACTCACTTTTTATTGCAGATAGAGTCGAGCTGTATGTAATTTAGGCAGCATGAATTTAAGAATGTGTGTGTGTGTGTGTGTGTGTGTGTGTGTGTCTGAGTAGCAAAGATGGCTAAGCACTTGGCTTTTACCCAGAACTTCAATGATTCAAACCCACCCAAAGACTCCTTGGAAGACAAGCCTGGCAATCTGCTTCTAAAAGACCAGTCTTGAAAACCGAATGCAGAGGTCTACCCTGCACACAGGGAGTTCCCCAGGAGTTGTTATCCACTCAAAGGCAACTAGTTTATCCAGGGGCCCCCTGAAAGGCCATTGTAAATGCATACAGGGGGGAGTGGGTGGGGCAAGCATGAGATGGATGTGGAGGAAGACAGTGCTTCGGAGGCTGGAAGGACTTAGAGCTTTCTCCTCGGTGTAGTTCAGAGTAAGCCACAAAGGACGGTCAACAGGGCATTAAAGGATTTGGATAGTTCTCCCAGGGGTAGCGCATAGTAGACCATTAAAGAATTGTCAAATCTTGTTTAAGTAAATAAGCATCCATCTAGCTCAAAAGCAACAAAGCCCATATGAAAGAAGCACACCAGCCTGTGTGACCATGAGATGTCAAAGGGACCAGGTATCAGGCATCAAAGAACTAAAAATTATATCATTATAAATGAAGGGGAGTACAGATTGGGGACCCAAAGGCCATCAGTCAGTGAAGCGACATCCCCTTACAGAGGATGCAGGAAGGAGACAAGCCAGCCAAGGTACAGTGTAGCACAATGAAATATGCAACTTTTCTCTAGTTCTTAAATGCTTCTTCCCACCTGTTATCATGATCCCAATTCAACCTTATAAATCCAGCTAGACCAGGGATATACACTGGTACAGATAGGAGCCAGAAACATGGTGAATTCAAGACAGATGATCCCTTTAGGACCAATGGTGAGAGTGGTGATACAGGAAAGGTAGAGGGAAGGTGGAGTCGAAAGGGGGAACCAATTTCAGGGATCTACATTTAATCTTCTCCCTGGGGTACTGACAATAGGAAAGTAGGTGAAGGGACATATCAGACAGTGTACGATATGACAAAATAATGATAATTTATAAATTATTAGGGGTTCACGAGGGAGGGAAGTGGGGAAGGAGGGGAAATATGAGGAGTGATATCAAGAACCTAAGCAGGAGGATGTTTCGAGAATGGTGATGGCAACAAGTGTACAAATGTGGTCTGCATATAATAGATGTATGATAAGAGTTGTATGAGCCCCCAAATAAAATGATTTTAAAAAAGCACTGATTTGAGAGTGCTCTCTGGTTGTGGTGTGAGGAAGCTTGAAGAACAGAATCAGGCAATTGAAGGAATAAAACAATTTACTTTGGTTATTAACACTGTCTTCAAAAGTGCTGAAACCACCTATCTTCCAGGTCCTTAATGACACCTCTGGCAGACGTCATAGTTTCTAAATCACTTTATGTTATTATAAATTCAATCTAGACTAATTACAAATCCAATCTTATAGCCAACTTAAAATCTTCACCATTTCTCCTCTCTTGCACAACTTAATCATGGTTCAAAGTCTGAGGGATGTCCTTAGAAGTGGTTTCAAGAATGGCCTATTTCTTGTTCTTTCCTAATATTGATATTCCGTTTGGGCTGTGCAGCTAACATGGAGTGTTGGGGGAAAGTAGCAAATGTCTCCCCCTTCACTGGAGCTTCTGTGGATATACTTTACTTAACAGGCATCCAAATGCTGCCTCTGTATAATGAGTCGTATGTCTATTCTTTTTGTTAGTTTGTATTGAAAGAGGTTATTTATAGCATTTGCCAGCTGGATTTAGTTTAGATGATTTCGACTTTGCTGGAAACCGCTGAAGCATCATAGTGAGGAACCAGTTGAATAAATGCCTTCTTCCTGCCATCAGACCTGATCAAGGTGTTGGCCTTGGCTATGTCAATGTCAGCTGCTGCACGTCCTGTTGGTGCTGGTTGACCTTGACATCCACAGTGAGCACAAGTGTATTGTCTTCGGTCTTCTTCATTGTGGACTCTGTGGTCAGGAGAACTTGAGGATGGCAAAGTGGTCAAGCTTGTTTCTCCTGGGGGTGCTTGTCTGAGGACATTTGGACTGCCTTCTTAACCTCGGAGTCATGGGTCACTTGAAGGTGGGTGGCGTGTGGATATTCTTCTTTTTGTCTGTGTGTGACTGTGGATGCATGGCCTTCTTGGCCTTTACCTCTCTTGCTTTGGCTTCCATTTTGGGAGGATCAGGGGCTTCCTTCTTTGCCTTCAACATCATCTTTGCGACAATTTTTTTTTGAGGGGGGTGGGGCTCTGTGAGGATCTTTCTTTTGCACAGTTCCTTGATGTGGAAGGGGCAATTTCTCCTGACTCCCTACTTTTGCAGTATGTCCCAAAGTCTTTTGGCCTTGTAGTACTCTTGTCTGCTGTGTAGCCCTTTGGGGAAGGTATCAGCGACCCAGCTCATGTCTGACTTTCTCCATGGAAATCCAAGCATCTTGCTACCTCTCCTTGTCTACAATTCTTGTTTTCTCCTGGCTCAAGTTGGTGATAAGAGATCATCATGTGTAGTGTCTAAGTAGCTGTGCATCGTAGAAACGAAATGTTTCAGGCCCCTTCTTGCAAGCATTTCTGGTCTCTGCAAGTAATTTAATTTTGAAAACACAGAGACTAGTTTATTTTGCTGAGTAGATTGATGGAGAGGGGGAGTCAATGATGATTTCCAGATTCTGACTTGAAAAACGGACAGCAGGGAAAAGGCCACAGAGGATCAGGTTGTTATGGTAGAGAAGAGGCAATGGGTTTGATTTTGAACATTTTAAATGTGAGATCCTTGTTGGATAGCTAACTGGAGTTACCAAAAGCATAATTGACTTGTGCTTGGAGAACAAAGAAATTTAAGCTGGAAGCATTGTTGTACAGATAAAAAGTGAAGAATTCTGTGTGCAAATAGCCAGTGGTGAGATTTAAATAATTTAATAACCAGTTTGCAGCCCTAATGACCAGTTTAAGTATTAAAAAACAATATACTGAAAGGTAGCTTATTATCTCAGACATTTAATACAAGAATGAAAGAAGTATATAAGACTAGATTTTGTCATAAGAGCTTAAATATGGAAATGAAAAATATTAATATCTGACCAAAAATAAAATTGTTTTATAAGATATTCCCATAGCGCTTCTTGATTGACATCCTCACGGGCACTATTCTTAGCTTTTAGTTGAGTATCCTCAACTGTATGATGTATCCTTAACCATCTTTTCACTGTAGAAATAGGATCCCATTGCTTTAGAGTAAAGCCCATCAGATACTAGTCATTGTGTTTGCTACATTAGAAATAGTCAATGTGTTTGCTACATTGTGACTTCTCTTCCCTGAACATGTTAAGTTCATCTTTGGAAAACCCTTTCTGCTTCCCTTGCACTTATAGAAATTGTCCTGACAATTTGTTAGCTCTTTGAACACTTTCAAGAATTGCCTTATTCACTCCGAATATCTCGTGGGAATTTGGGGCACAACATTAAACTGAAATGAGCAACAGCATGTCACCTTCAAGTTGTTTGACACTTATTCTCTTTATGTTATATGTTTGTTTACTGAAGTTACAAGCGCAAGGGAATAAAAATGTAGTCTTTTATAGAAAGTAAAATGAACAAGCAAATACTAAAAGGATAGTTCCCTCTAGTGTTTATTCCTATGGATGGAATAAATATTCCTGTGGGCACTTGGACTATGCTGTCTTTCAGGTGAACATTAAAAAAGAGCGTTATATTTGTGAGTCCCATGTTGGGTGGCTGCTCAGCTGTATGAGTGCCATTTTATCAACCCATTCTCCAGATTCAACAACAAATTAGGTATCTGCTTTGCCAAAGTGGTGAGATGCCGCTGAAAGCAGCACTGTCTACAACCTCCCTGCTGTTGTTCGGCGCCATTGACCCGACTGTGACTCACAGCTCCCCTGTGCAACGCAGAATGAAGCTTGCTCAGTCTTGCTCCAGCCTCACACTCGCTCATGTATTTCGGTTCACTCTTTCAGCCATGGGGCCAGTCCATCTTGTAAGGGCCTTCCTCTTCATTGCCTCTCTACCACGCTTAATGTCCTTCTCCAGGGACTGGGCTCTTCCAACAGCCAGCCCAAAGCATGTGAGATGACATCTCCTCATCATTGCCTCTAAGGCGCCTTCTGGCTGTACTTACTCCAAGACAGTTCTTGTGGCAATCCATGGCAGGTTCAATATTCATCACCAGCACCATAGCTTATACAGAGTTATAAAAAAAAATCACTGACCCTGAATCAGAACCTTAGCATATCTTGTCCCTATGCAACTTTAGTCAACATGTAATAAGCAAAGATAGCAGAAATAAGTTTGGATTTTCAAGCATCTTTCCATGTACACAATGTAACAATTTGGAAACTCTAAAACAAGCTTATAACAGATATTACTATACAACATTAACTAAGTGACCAGGAAAACCAGTTTCTTATGGCGCCAATTTCAACTGGACTTACAGGTTTAGGTGAGAGGATAAAATAATTATGTTTTGTTAGTAAAAGTTTTCAGAGTAAATGAGCTGAGATTTTCTGATTAGTAAACTTCATAACACTGATCTTAGCATATAAGCAAGAGTCATGAATTAACTAGGATCATTAACTAGTTCTAATTCCCCAAGCTGGGTGGGGCAAATTGTATCTGCAGAGCTCAAGATGTAAAAAAGAACTACTCCCTTGCATCCAAACAAAAATGCAGTCTCCTCCCACTCCCAGAAACTCCAGGATCTGGTAGCAATCCCAATTGTCAGACATTCTAAGTAGGCACTCTATACTTCCAAGTGGATAACCCATAATAATAATTTATAAATTATTAAAGGTTCATGAAGGAGGGAGCTTGAAAGAGCTTGAAGGAGGGGGGAAAATAAGAACCTGATACCAAGGGCTCAAGTAGAAAGACAATATTTTGAAAATGATGATGACAGCAAATATACAAATGGGCTTGACACATGGATGGTTGTATGAATTGTGATAAGAGTTGTACAAAAACAAAACAAAACCAAGTAGATGGTCCATTTTAGTTTATATTTGAGTATTCTCTGGTTTTTAGAATCTTGTGTGAGAAAGTGTGTTCAGTGTTGCTGGGTGGGTTTGGAATTGTGGATTTATTATTTTCTCTATCCATTCATCAATCCCTTAAGGATTGTTTTCTACTGTATGGTTTTAAATGATTTTTTGTGTCATGATAATTTAGTCACCAAGTATACAGGACTCTATTATAATGAAAATAAAGTCATGTTCATATACAGTCTATCATTCTATCCCCCCAAAAGTTGTGGTAGTGTGGTAGGGAGTGCATTTATTACAATAAAAGTAGCAGCTAGTGCTTCCTTAGTACTTCTTACATGGCTGGGAATAATGAAGTCTTGAAAAGAATTGATGCATTTGAATTACAGTGTTGATGGAGAATATTGACAATAGCATGTCAGAAGAGCAAAAAAGTTGTTTTGTAGTATAACCAGAATTTTCCTTAGAAACAAGGAGGGAAAGGCTTCATCTCATGTCCTTTGATACTGTTATCAGGAGAAGCCAGTCCCTGGAGAAGAACATGATGCTTGGTGGAAGAAGCAGAGGAAAAAAGGAAGACCCTCCATGAGATGAATTGACACAGTTGCTACACCAGTGAATTCAAACATCACATTTGTGATTATGACACATGTATTAGTCTGGATAGACTAGGGAACCAAGGCCACAGAAACTCATTTATGTATAAGATAGAGTTGTATGTATAGGGTAACAGCACATTCAGAAAACTTCCCAACCCTTCACTGTTCAAGCCCACAAGTCCAACATTAGCCCATATGTCTGCCACCAATCTACAAAGTCCATGGTACAAAATACATGCAATGATGCCAACTGCAGGAGGAAAGTGTGTAAGCACTTTCAGTGAGTGTGTAAGCATCTCAGCGCTGGCAGGGGTCTCCACACAGCTGCTCCAGCACCCAGGACTGCATCGGTGTAGATCCATGGGGCTTCTCTTCAGGGATGTCTTGCAGGAAGTGAACCTTTTACCTCTCTGTCGTTGAATTAATCTCACATGTTTATCGGCCTGGTTGGCACAATAAACCTTAACTATCTCAGCACAGGACCAGGTAATGTTTTTCTCCATTGTTCATAGTGTCACTATGAATTGAATTAACTCATCAGCACCTAATAACAACCACAAAAATGTGTCAAGAAATGTTTTAAATATTTTGTATCTCTACTTCATTCAATCCTCTCAATAACCAAATGTACCTCCTACTTTTCCAAGTTCAGCGACCACCAGTTATTCTCCCATTTGACTCATAATGACTCCATAGGACAGAGGAGAACTGCCCCTGTGGGTTTCTTACACCTGTACTTCTTTATGGAAGTAGACAATTTCCTCTTTCTCCTCAGGAGTGGCAGGGTGGTTTCAAACAGCTGACCTTGCAGTTAGCAGCCCCACACATAATCCACTATGTCACCAGGACTCATTTAAGTACTATTGGAAGCCACATATTTATAGACCAGGTACTGAGGCACAGGGATGTTGGGTGCTTTGTCCAGAGTCGCCCCAACACAACCAGGATCTATACCCAGGCAATCTGATGGATGTGAAATGGGATAGCATGTTTAAGGGTCTACAAGTTCTGTAGTATTATGGGAACACAAGGTGGAGGGAAGGAAGAATATTAACAATGAAGTCAGAGGATAGGCAGGTACTCAAAGAATATGAAGGAATTTGGATTGTTTTGTTTTGTTTTTTGGGATTTTTTTTTCAAGACAGAAAGTAGAGTCAATGAATAGTTGTAAGCAAGGAAATGACATGACGAATTCAATGCCCAGATATATTGAACTCCAACTTTTCCCAAGTCATTATACCACTTGAGCAATGTATAAAGTTATAGTCATATCATTCAAAAGAGCAAATATGAAATGTGTATGTATCAAAAATGAGTGTCTTTAGTGGACATGTTGTTTAAGCCAGTCTTGAGTCTATCACACACAATTACTATTATTATTTTGTAATAGCACCTTGATTTTTCTTCCAATTCTCTACAACTGTAGAACAAGTTGTCCTCTCCTCCTTGGCTGAAAGTTCTTCAAGGTAGCTAAGCGTAACTCCCCTGGCTGCTCCAGGAAGCTAAATTTTATGAGGGGTGATTCAAGAATTAGAGATGATTTGGAATTAGTACCCTGAAAGGATAGCTGGCGACTTGCTGATTCACAGTTACTTCCGCCCTGTCCTCTCTGCAGCTTAGAGTTGCTATCTGTCCCTCAAGTCCCTGAACTTCCCCAAACCTTCCAGAGTTAATATCATATTTGCTTGAGGTAACAGAGTAGTTTCTTTTTTCAAAAACCAGATCCAGCTTGCTTCCAGGATAACCACCATAACTGATAACATCTTCTGTGAGTATGATTTGCTTACATTTTACCTGCTAAAATTACCTGGAAGCTGTGTGCTAAGGCTGTGTTCCTCCCGGCCTAGAACACAGTAGCAGACAGCTTGTTTTCCCTTTCAGAGTCTTGCTGCCACCCCATGCGAGGGCAACAAGCAGGCTCAGGTTGGCCTTGCTCTGACAACCTGTTCTCTTTGTCCTTCAGCAACAAACTTGGGCCTTGAGCTATCTCTTTTTATCCTTTACAGTGTTTTTCCACTTCAACTTTCTATGTAGTTCTTCTTTTCTTTCATCAGCCTTTGCAAAAGCCTCTCTGTTCTCCTATGGCCTTGGAAGGATAAAGGAAAGATTCTTTCCTCTGTGCCTCAAAAATACTTACGAAGCAGCTCAAAGAGAGTAGGAAGATGGAGATGCAACAAAAACAAGACATTCAGAATATCCTAGTATTTTAATAGTAAAAGCTAAATACCCATCAACATATCCTTATATACTATTTTTTTAATCCATCAGCTTCCCCGATGACTCCAGCAATCATGCGTATTGTCTGTAAGGTCTGTGTGCTATCACAATGAATTAGCAGACAGGAGGATAGCAGTTGTCAGAATAATGTAAAGGAGGAAGTTTGGGATGGAAGCATGTCTGACCTCTATCTTGTGGCAGTCAGTCTTGCTTAAATGTGGTGTGGTAGTTACATAATGTGGTGCCAACTTGAGACTAGTTAGAGTAAAGGGGCGGAGTTTAGCCTGTCAATCAGCTTGCAGCTTGAGGAACTCATTTGGAGGCACTAAGGAGATAAATAGCTTGCTGAAGGTGGGACACACACACACACACACACACACACACACACACACACCCTGCTTCAACTCTCTGTAAGACATTCTTGTTGACCAAATACTTGGAGCTTCACCATAGCCCTCCCTGGAGCAGCAGGACCCATATGGAGACCCCTGTTAATGCTGAGATGCCGCCACTGCCACTGGATCCACAAGACCTTTCATCCACTGGCCTTTGATTTTTCTGAATTCAGTGTCATTGTATGTGTTGTATGAGTCTAAAGAGGAATTTATAGACCAGTATTGGACATATGGGCTAATATCGGACTTATGGACTGGATCTGGACTTGGTTGGGATGCCTTCTTAATATGCAATTACTCTTATATACAAAGTTTTCTTTTTAAAAAAAAATCATTTTTTTGAGGACTCATACAACTCATCACAATCCATCGATTTTATGTCAAGCACATATGTACATTTGTTGCCCTCATCATTCATTTGCTTTCGACTTAAAGCCCTGGTATCAACTCCTCATTTTCTCCACTCCCTCCCTGCTCCCCACTCCCTCATTAAACCTTGGTAATTTATAAATTAATATTATTTTATCATATTCTACACTGTCCGATGTGTCCCTTTACCCACTCCCTACTGTCTGTATCACGGGGAGGAGGTTATATGTAGATCTTTATAATTGATTCCCCCTTTCTATCCTGCCTTCCCGCCACCTTCCCAGTATCGCCACTCTCATCACTAGTCCTGAAGGGATCATCTTCTGGATTCCCTATATTTCTGGTTCCTATCTGTACCAGTGTACATCCTCTGGTCTAGCCAGATTTGTAAGGTAGAATTGGGATCATGATAGTGTGGGATGAGGGGGGAGGAAGCATTTAAGAACTAGAGGAAAGTTGCATGTTTCATCCTTGCTATACTGTACTCTGACTGGTCTCCTCCTGTGACCCGTCTGTAATGGGATGTTGCAATACCGACAGAATAAAGCTCTTTCTTTTACACATGAGTGTCTATGAATTTGTTCCCTCATCAACTCAGATTAACACATGTGGAGTAGAATTCTTCAGTTCCTTATAGAAAACTGAAGCCAGGGGAAGTCAGAAAGGTCTCCATGCCATTTCCTCAGGATCTTTGCACGCAGATCGCCAAACAATATGGGAAGCCCATATCAATTTGCCCTCCCGTCAGCTGTGACAGAATATTTATTTCCTGAGCCCTTGTCAGCAATAATACCAACTATGTGTAATGTGTTTAATCCACTGAAATATGAAGTATTAGAAAAAGCCTTATTGTAACCTTCATTATTATATTTTTATGTGTATGCTGATTTTAATTTTTACTCACTGCTTCTGGGTATAAATGTGTGTCACATGCATTGATTATTTTCCTGGGTACATTGTGGTTCTATTTAGTCACTGCTATTCCAGCCATGATTATTCAAGATTCCTATGATGAACAGCTGTTTTGCATTTCTCGAGTCATCTAAAAGAGCTATCATGAGCAATGTTTCCTGTCAGAAGGTTTGCAACAGTGCCTGCTCATCTTAAACAGAGGTCACCAGCAAGGAATCACGTAGACTTTCTTCACACAACCCTCTGACAGCTATCATGCAAGGGCTGTGGCCTGCTTTTGTGGAATCCGGAGTCTGGATGGAGGAATGGATAACTCACTGCTGTCATGGAGTTGAGTCTAGTTCCTAGCAACCTCAGGAAGCCCAGTGCTATCCCCACCACGTTTCTTTGACAGCTACTGCACTTCATTATCATCCTTAGGATGGAGGGGCTTATAGCCTGGACTATGCGAGATTCTTCTCTGGACAGTCCACAGTGCCAATGCCTCTTGATATTCTTGCTCATGCTTGTAGGTTGTTATATTCTGTGTTCTTTACTTACACTCAAAAAATCCCTGGTAGTCTTTGAAAGCTTTGGTTTGGCTTCAGCTATTTGGATGTGAATGGAGCCAACAGCCACCTAAATGGTTCTTTGCTCCAGAGTAATCGCAAAGCGTGCCTACTTTATTCCTTTTATTCAAGATTTGCTGTCTAAGGGGAGGCGACACTGAGATGAAGGCAGCAGTATTCCTGCTAGCAAATGTTCTGTCCCAGTGACATTTTAATATTATACTTTTATCTGGGCTTTTACTTCTTACTGTACCAAGATATCCCTCCACCTTTTTTTTTTCCATCCAGTCTGCTTCACCAAGGACCTTGCCAGGTGGCCTCATTCCTGATGGCTTCCATTGCTTTAGAGATTTGTTTGATTCACCCCTCTCCCCCAGGTTCTGGTGCCCATGCGTTCACACTCGCTCCAGCTTCCTGATGCCACAGGTGATCCTCCCGCCCTCCTCTTCCTCATCGCTGAACTTCCCAGAAGGGACATCCTGGGCACCTAGCTGCATGACGAAACACTTGGCTCGTCTGACCCACCCCTCCCCAGCTACCTCACCCAGGCTACTATGAAAATGAAGTTGCCCCAGACTGGATGCTGGCAGTTCTGCGCAGGGCACAGGTGCAGTTAAGCCAAAATGGAATTCCAAGGGCCAGGCTGTGGCAAGTCAGCGCAGAACCTTCTTAAAGTAAGTTGTCGGTCAGATGATTTATTATTGTCGTGCTGCTTCCCTGGGTTTTCAAACAGTTGATGCTTGGAGTAGAAGATTGAGCTTTCTGCCTGTAGGACTTCCCTGAAGGAAGGTGGTCATTAGCAAGCTCTGCCCCTCATTGCCGGAGCCTCCTCTCGGGCGTGGGTTTCACTCACTGAGCGGGGAGCAGAATAAGGATCGGTGAAGGAAAGGGAGATAAGTGGAAGGATGGATTGACAAAATAGACATACTTTGTTTTAGGTTTTATATGCTTCGCAGAGCACTTGCTTCAAGGATTATATAACTTTCATTCATTCAATCGGGCAATCAGGAATAAAGAGGGAGTGATAACAACTAGACTATTACCTCTGGGTATAGCGCTTCCCCCTTCGTTTTCTCACTGCTGCAGGAAGTAGTGAGGTCTTGCTTCGAAAAACTTTGAAGCTTGAGAGTTTCAAGAAGTTCGTGGGAAAAAAAATCCTATTATCTTTTCATTACATTTTCCCACGAACTTTTTGAAGTCCCTTTCTATAACCTTGGCACGCAAAATGGTGTCAGCGGACAACAAATATTTGTGGATGAATAAATACATGTGTGAATGAATGAATGTTGTGGTTTTTTAAAAAAGAAATCCCCTTTGCAGGAAGAGCTATGCTAGGACTATTGGGCTTGAAATTGTGCTGATCGAAACTGGGCCCATCTTCCAGAAAAGAGGCCGGAAGCAGAGCGGATGTTCCCTGGGCGGAGCATGTAGACCCCTCCATCTGCAGAGTGGGGTCGCTTCACGTCGGGTCACATTGTTTTTGCTTCCATGGAAGCAGGCAGCGGGCTTTCTGTCTTAGTTTAGAAGATACAGACTCTGATCCATAAACATTACAAATTATGGCAGCCTCTTCCTTGTTCATTTAGTACCTGACTCCGGGAAATTTCAAAGCACTGAGCAGATGGTGGTATTGAACCTTCCAGGTCGGCACAGAAGTCGCAAGCCGAGCCTACCTGCAGGTGTGCAAAGTTTTCCGCCCAGGACTCTGTGAGCAGTTCTTTGAAAAAGCAAATCTTGTTGCCCTTGGGTCCATGCTGAGTCGTAGCGAGCCCCTGTGGGTTTCTGAGGCTGTCCCTTTGGGGGAGTGGAAAGCCCAGTCTTTCTCCCGTAGAGCTGCCGCTGGTTTCCAACTGCCCACCACGAGGGTGTCAGCGCGACTGGTAACCACCATACCACCAGGGCTCGTAAGCGATGTAGGTTGGGCTTAGTAAAACTTTGAGTTTTAGATTTTATATGTGCTTTTCTTTTAAAACTGCATCTTTCTCAGGACCAGCAGCAATGAGGGAGGGCTGTGGGACTGACCGTGGGTACCTGGATGCTGCTGGCATACTTGCCACTCATGTTCTTTTCTCCCTGCCTAGCTCAGAGCACCGTTCTCCTATGTCCGTCCCTCCACCTCCCGCCAAGTGGGTGGCAAAGGCAAGTGCCCACTGGGCCCAGTTCATCCCCCAGGGAGAGAAGACACCAGTGCCTCCATGGTGTGGTTCCCCGACTGCAGCTTCAGAGCGGCTTCCTGGAGGTGTTGCTGTGTCTGCGGCAGCACAAGCACAAGTTTTGTCTGAGGCTTCGGCTATTACACTGCTCTATAAAAACCACGTAAAGCAGTCTAACACTTTTATGTCGCCGTTGAAGTGTTATGGGACTTCATTTTATAAGAACTTAAATCTAGCACATAAAGCTCTCTCAGGTCAGTGAGCCTGAGTATGTGTGTGTATGTGTGGGGGAGGTGTACACGTGTGTTTCCTTAGAATGCACTCTGGGTTTTCAAAAGCAGAAATTCCCCGACTAACTTATTAGAAAATACACTAGGTAGTGCTTTATCACAAGGAGGGAAGCTCATAATTGTACATCAGAATCAACCCTGCACTGAACTGTGACCCAGAATGAATACATATACTTTTCTGTTTTCTCACCCCTTCTCCTTTCTCACACACACACACACACACACACACACACACACACACACACACTCCTCCAAGCGATTCTGACTTGCGGTAGCCCTGGAGGACAGAGTAGAAGTTCCCCTGTGAGCTCCCAGGAGTATAAAATAAACTCAGATGCCCTTTTCAGCCCTAATGTTCAATCTAGGCTCAAGGACTCTTATCGCTTCTTTACAAATACTAGAATGTAAAGAATTGGAAATGGCATTAGCCTTGGTTCAATGAGTTTCATTTAAGTCTGACTTAAGTGCAACCTAGCCAACCGACATCACTTATAAAGCAGGGAATTATTACCTGCTGAGGTAACATGACTCAGTAATGGAAGAAAGTTGACTTCTTCTTCCCACTAATCAAGAATTTTTTGCTCAGAACAAGAAGGACCAGGGAAGAAATAGGATGTTTCACAAATATATAGAACTCTGCTTTTTTCCTAAGATGGGCATTATCTGTTGTATCTCTCACGCCATTTAAAGTGCTGGTGACTGTCAGAGTGGCGTGCGGTGGGTGCTTTAGGAGCAAGCATAACATTGGAACCTTGCAGAGAAAAGATCACACTATTGTCTAAGAAATCAGCACCTCTCTTTAGTTTTCCTCCCTACCTTGCATTTATTTAAATAATAAAGAAGGCCAGAAGAATTTCTCCAGAAAGACAAGAACCAGGAGTATTCATATTCACACAGGCTCTACAGAAATTTTGGGAAAATTGATGAACAAGTCATCTGAATTAATACAAAAATGAAGACTGCTTCCTCTCTGTTTTCCTGCTTAGGAATGAGTGCTACCTGCTGATAAGTGTGAACTCAGCTTCTTTTGGGAGCTGGCCTCTTCACGACTTCCCTATTGCTGTGGGCGCTGCCTCTGTTTTTCAAGTTGTTATGCTTCCAATCTTGCTCATCTTTGACGCTTCCTCTTTCTTTGATACATTGAAATATTTGCTAAACTCCATGGGTTCCTTCTTTTGTAATAACTTAAATCAGTCATACTTCTTCGCTCCAATTACTTTTCACAGAGAGTGAAGGCTTATTTTGTGACTAGTTAATTATATGAGTGGGATTCCAGCAGAACTGGATCAAGTCCCAAATCTGCCCTTTGCTGTCCATTTGTCAAATGTTTCATCTTCCTGACTCTTACTTTTATCTGTGAAATTAGGATGCTAATTAAATTGGCCTCAAAGAGTTGCTGTGAGAATGAAATGAAGAAATGTATGTAAAAAACTCAGTGGCATAGACTAATTTTTGGACCATAAGATGCACCCAGTTTTTAGAGCAGGAAAACAAGAAAAAAGTATTCTGAACCAAATAGTAGCAGTATACTCAAATGTTCTGGGGAACCACACCTTTGGACCATAAGACTTTTCCCCCACTCTTTTTTTTGGGGGGGCGGAGTGTGTTTTATGGTCTGAAAAATACGGTAATAATAAGTGTTCAGTAAATAATAGAAATTATGACTGCTTTTCTCTCACTTCCCTAGTCTATCCTACTTCCTGCTTGGCAGGATGACCTTTGAAAGCCCAGCCCTACCTTTCTCTCTCCCTTACCCTCAGAAGAGATGTTATCACAGTGTTTGCAAGTTGGCCTCTACAGTGGAACTGCCTGGATGAGCACTTATTATGGTAACTGTATTAGTCTGGGCAAACTAGAGAAACAAATCCAGGGAGACTCATATGTGTATAAGAAAGCACTTTATACACAAAAGCAATTGTATATTGAGAAAACATCCCAACCAAGTCCAGATTAAATCCATAGTCCCATATTAGTCCATATGTCTGAGACCAGTCTACACATGCCTCTTCAGACTCATGCAACACACGCAATGGCATTGAATGCAGGAAGATCTCAGGCCAGTGGGTGGAAAGTCTTGTGGATCCAGTGGTGGTGGAAGCATCTCAGAGCTTGTGTAGGTCTCCATGATACTCTTCCAGCTCCAGAGCTCTGGCATCATCAGCTTAGTTCCATGAGGCTTGTCAACAAGAATGCCTTGCAGGAAGACAAGCAGAGAGTGTATCTGGACTCCAGTGAGCTATGTATCCCCTCACCTCCAAAGGAGCTAATCAAGTTGCTGCCTGATTGAGAGGCTAAACTCCATTCTTTCACTATTAATAGTCTCAAATTGACAGCAGATTATATAACCACCACACTAATTGTGTGATTGTGAGCAAGTTTCTTGTCTTCTCTGTTTTGGTTTCTCATTTTTAAAGTACAGATTATAGATCAAGGGGTTACTATAATGTTTATATTACTTATTAGCCACCATTAATATTTTTTCACCATTAATATTTTAAAGTACCATAGTTTGACTAGGGTCTGACATGTAACAAGTCTTGTTTAGCTAATGAACAAGAACTTAACCCCAGCTCCATATATTTTCTGTTTTATAAACATGAACAATATTTCTCTACATTCATTTCTTTGGTCTTACAATTCCTTCTGCCTGGAATGCAGACTGGTTTACTAGAAAGAATACTTCTAACCCAGGGGCAGGTGTGGGATTTATGAGCCAGTTTTGAGGGTTTTTTTAGGAGTCATTGCCTGGTGTTTCTGCTGCAAAGCATTCTGTACTTTTTTGTGATTTAGTGGGAAAGAGGCTCAAGATTAATTAGTTCTGCCACCCATGGCCCTGGCAGGAGAAGTAAAGACATTCATACTTGCATTTTGCTAAAGTAAAGAAGAAGTCATAAATGTCACAGTGTTTTCATAATAAAAATATACCATTCAGATAGTAATATAAAGTTGTTCAGGCTAAAGAAAATAATTTTTCATGGTGGTTTATAAACAGCAGTCTTCTGATTGTAATATACCCTATAATGCATTTATTCTTCACAGTATTCTCTGAGATAGATATCACTTATCCCTTTTTACAAACCAGGAAGCTAAAGTATGAAGAGGGTAAGTCATTTGCATTAAGACTTAACAAATAATAAATGACAGAGCAAGTGTTTGAGACCTGGGCCGCTAAGCTCCAAAATACAATTTTGGCTACCACACTAAATATGGCAGCATGGTCCCTTCGGTTGCTTATTTTTGGTTTAAAAATTTTGTACCTCCGTGCAATTTAAGTAAATGTAATGCAGCAATATAAAAGGCTTAATTCTACAAGGACCCAAAACAAAACAAACACTGTTCAAATGTGTATCTCTCTAATGATTTGAGGTAATCCAGGGCGAAGACGATTAAGAATCTCTCCTACTGTAGTTTCAACTGGAGCCCTGCAGAGTTCTGGAGTTGGGAGCAAACTTTTCATGGGATTGAAGGGCCGAGGACATGGGGACCCTGGCGATGTACTGCTGGGTGACACTAACCATGGACAGCAGTTCCACCACCAGCTGCTGCAGGGGAGAAAGAGGAGGCTTTCTATTTCGGTAGAGTCCTGTCTCAGAAATCCACACACGCAGTTCTAACTGGTCAGACAGGGTCGCTGTGAGTCAGCTCTGAGGGGCACTGCATGGCGAGTCAGACTCTCGGCTTGCTGGCAAGGAGTTCAGAGCAGGATCGAGTCACAGGCTGAGGAGGAAGGCCAGCCAGTGGGTGTGAAACAGCATGCAGTTCCCACACTCTCATCTCAAGGTGCTTTGTTTGGACGTTTTACAAACAGTGATGAGAAAACAGTTGCTTCAGACCTTTAAAACAATCTTTTTTAATGATTGTGAAGAAAGTATAAGGAAAGTCATTGGGAAGCCAAGTCCCCATGAGAGGCAAGGTTGCCTTCTGGATGAATCCTCAGGGACCAGGCTTCTTCAGAAGCTGTGTTGGGCGCAGTTGGACTAGCAGCCTGGATGTTTTGCTGGATCTCTGTAATGGCTTTGTGATGGTAATGACTCACACTGGTGAGGTAACTGAGGTCAAATCTCTGGTTTTCTGAGCAACACTGCCTCCTTGTGTAATGAAAATTACCTCTGAGTTTGGTAGTGTAGACTCACTCATTAATATTGCATGATTGTACATTTGTTTGAATTTAATGGCTTAGACAATTTGAAGCAAATAGGATGTCTTATTGAAGACTATCCCTTTGATGATCCCCATGGATTCGACCAATTGCCTTCTTTTCGGGGCTGTGTGCCCAATTGAAGAGCTCGCTGCTATTGAGTGGACTCTGACTCCTGGCCCCTCAGGTGTGCAGACTAGCATCTGCTCTGCAGATCACCATGTCTTACTTCCACGGTACCTGTGGGTGGGTTTGAACCACAAACCCTTCAGCTTGTGCTCCGTGCTTATGGGTGGGAAAGGCATAACATGCACCCTGGAGATTTTTATTCAAATGACTAGGTTTTCCCATAGAAGTGCAGATGTGATTATAATTAGTATTTTGTATTTATTGAAACATAGCCTTGTATTTCACAAGATTATGAAAAATCTTATGAAATAAACTTAAGACATCCTCATAGTCCTAAAAATATGCTATGATTATAAATCAATCAAGCCACTCTCCTACATGTGGAAAGTGGAGCCATGCCCTGGTTGAAGGCAATGCACAGACATCTCAGAGGAGTTTGATCTCTATGGAAGGAGTCTCTTCCTGATGGTGATCATCTGTGTTCACAAAATCTCAGCCAGACAGATCCTTTGACACGAAGCTGTATAAAAATCTCCCTTTTCTGTAGGCGATGGTACATCCCCTAGGTTGGTTGTGGGGAGGAGACGAGCCAATTAGGGTGCAGTGTATCAAGGATGAAGCATGCAGCTTTCCTCTAGTTCTTAAATGCTTCCTCCTCGACCCCCACTATCATGATCCCAATTCTACCTTACAAATCCAGCTAGACCAGAGATGTACACTGGTACAAATGGCAACTGGAAACATGGGGAATCCAGGACAGATGATCCCCTTAGAGTGGTGAGAGTGGGGATACTGGGAGGGTGGAGGGAAGGTGGGATAGAAAGGGGAACCGATTATAAGGATCTATATGTAACCTCTTTCCTGGAGGATTGTGTTAGACAGGGTTCTCTAGGAAAACAAAACCAGTACGCTAATAATTCTCTCTCTATATTTATATAGATAGAAGGATAGCTAACATAAGAAATAAACAGCTAACTAATCTATAAAGTAGTACAAATGGCTCAGTGCAACTCACTTGCATGAGACAGCTAATATACTGGCAGTCCCTCGAGTCTTGAGGGCTGCCAAATAGTCCTCTGTAGAGCAATTCAGGCTATCTGGCCACAGGCAACAAACAGCAAAGCAGGTCGCCAACAGTCAGTCAGCCAGATGACAGAGTCCGACAGGCCCCAGCTCAAGAGATGTATTTTCCAGGAGCATGGCGAAGTAGGGTTTGATGGAAGCTCAACTCACAGCAACACAGTCCACAGATTAGGTGTCCCAAGGGTAGTGTTGCTTGGAGATTGAGGCACAGGACAGAAAAGGCAGCTGGCTGGTCCGAAGATCCAAGATCCAAGAGTGAAAGACAGAGCTTGCCAACCATTTATATCTCTGCCCTTCAGTTGATCTCACCTGTGTTCACTGGCCATGTTGTCACAGCAAATCTACCTATTTTCTTTGGCCATGTTGGTACAACAGACCTACCTATCACGGATATGGACAACAGAGAATTGGGTGAAGGGAGACATTGGAAAGTGTATGATAGGACAAAATAATAACTTATAAATTATGAAGGGTTCATGAGGGAGTGGGGAATGGGAAGGGAGGGGGGAAATGAGAAGCTAATACCAAGAGTTTAGGCATCATTTATGAGTGTAAAATCATGAGCAGTAGTGGGAAAGATGCTCAGCTATTACTACAAGGGAACTTGCAAGGAAGGAGCCATTGATCAGGAAACCTTTATTACTTGCCTGAGGTTACGCCTGCAGGAATCAAAGCCGGCAGTGATCCTTGGCATGATGCACACGAAACTGTTTGATTGTGGGTCATTCCACATCTCTCTAAAATGCTCTACGAACAGAGATACTCAAGAATCAAAAGAAATAGCTTTGTGTGTAAATAACCTTCAAGTGGCACCTTACCCCAATGCCATCTTTATTTTTGATTTTTCGTTAGAATTCATAAATAGTTAATCTTGGTTAGGGAAAATGACTCGCAAATAGAATGTTATTCTTTCTATATTAACCTGAGATTTAAGTTATTACTCTCTCCTCTCCATTTTGGTTTTAAAATAGAGAAGAATCGAATCTTTTTTTTTGGGGGGGTGGGGGGGCATCACTGCTTTCGGTGGTGGGAGTAGGAGGCCCAGCCCCACTGCTGGAATTGAACCTCCGTCCCAGTGGGCCGCAGTCCCGCGCACAACCACTACGCCACCGGGGCTCAGCCCAGAATTGAATCTTTTGGTCCTTCCACTTCCTACCCACATCTTCCATCTTACTTGATACTGAATCCCTCTGGTTGACTAAGCTTTTTTGTCTGATATACTTTAGTAATGCCTTTGAGAATCTATCAACGCTAGGGTGTATTGCCACCTTTGTCCATTTAATTATGTTTCCTTGGATACCAGAAATAATTCAAGTCTTTCCCTAAGCTGGGTTCAGGGCTGTTGTCAGTGAAATTGTGGAATTATGGTGACCTCAGCAAACTCCCCTCTGTCTCGAAGGCCTGCAGGTCCCATGCACTGTTCTCCTTTCCCGAACACCTTCTCTCCTCCAAGCTTCTGCTTAGAAACATGGGAGTAGGCTCTTAAGTCTGGGGATCTCCTCCAACCATGGCAAATCTCAGCATACCACCTTTAGGATAATGACTTGAGTTGTAATCATAGCATATTTTTAGAAATATGAAGATGCTCAGAACTTCTCATTTTTAAAATCACTATACACAAACCCAGTATATTAACTTCCTAGGGCCACAGTAACAAATTAGCATAAAAAGACTGGTTTAGAAGAAGAAATTTATTCCTTCACAATAAGAAATTCACATATCTGAAAACAATGTGTCACCAGGGTCTTGTGCCCTCTGAAAGTGCTAGGGACAAACTCTTTCTTGTCTCTTCCAACTTCTGGTAGCTCCCAAAAATCCTTGCTGTTTTTTGAGCTGTAACTGTGTGTGTTAAACAGGATTCTCCAGAGAAACAAAACCAGGAAAAAATATATATATAAATATACAGCACAAAGGAATATAACAGCTAATTAATTCACACAGCAGTACAGAGAGCTCAGTTCAACTTACTTCCAAGAAACAGTTAATACACTGGAAGTTCTTAGACTCATGAGGGCTGCTGGATCCAAGGTGAAGGAAGCAGACAGTTGAATCTTCTGTAGAGCAATTCAGGCAGTCCAGTCACAGGTAGCAAACAGCAGGGCAGGTCACCAACAGTCAGCCAGAAGATAGGATACAACAGTCCCAAGTTCGAGTGACATATACACCAGCAGCATAGTGAAGCAGGTCTCAAAAGCTCTAGCAACACAATCCACAGGTTGGCAGTCCTACAGGTACTGTAGTCAGCCAGGTTGGCACAATAAACCTACCTATCACAGTGCACCCCTTGCCAGCTTGGCACCTGTACACAAATTTTAGCCTTATTTAATTTCCAGACATTAATGAAATCATACTTACACCTAACATCAAACATCTATCATACTTATAAATGAAAACACACTGAATCTAATTGTATCTGGTACATCATACGCAAAGGAAAGATAGTCAATAAGCACATATAAAGAAGATAAACTGACAATCACAAACTTCACTTTTGCAATTGATCACGTGGTCATAACTGATTGGTAAAACTACCTTCTTCCACTACCCATTCTGTATTACCTTGCCCTCAGCCAGCACCTCTGCTGGCCATGCTTCTTTGCCTGATGAGGTAACTCTGACCTTCATTCCTGAGGGGTCTGGGTCATTAGATGTCCTGTCAGGACTGGGATGCCGTTGTTTACCATTTATTTTAATCACAGGTCAAAGTAATACTAAGAGACTGCCTGGGGATTTCCTGGATTCCAGACATATTCTTCTTTACCTGCATTATGTAGTACCAGTCCATTTTCTCCTTGGTAATCAGGATCAATTACATCGCTCAGTACACTGACACCTTTCCTGATCCGTCGATCCAAAGGCATGAGAAGCCCAAAAGTGGCCAGGGGGCATTCTCAGCTGCCAGCTGGAATCCGTGCTATGATTGCAGGTGAGAGAGTTCATTCCTTTGGGACTAAGACCTCCAGACCTGAAGCACATAGGGTTGCTGGGACAGCAAGCAAAAATGGGTTCCTGAACCCATGAATCCTGGCTATTGAAGACATAGCACCATATATTGACCACTGGTTTAGAGCATTTACAGCCTCCTGGAGAACATTGCCCCAGTCCCAGACATTTGTTGTCACCTAAGTGGTGCTATAATTGTGCCTTTAGAAGGTGATTCCATCATTCTATTAAGTCAGCTGCTTCAGGATGATAAGGAATATGATATAACCAGTGGATTCCATGGGCATGGGCCCATTGCAGCACTGCTTTTGCTGTGAAGTGAATTCCTGATCTGAAGCAATGCCCTGTGGGATGCCATGCTGATGGATGAGGCTTACTGTAAATCCATGCATGGTAGTTGTGGCAGAAGCATTGTGTGCAGTGGAAGCAATTCCATATCCAGAGTAAGTGTCTATTCCAGTAAGGAAAAAATGCTGCCCATTCTATGATGGAAGTGGTCCTTTGCAATTAACCTGCCACCCAGTTGCTGGTTGATCTCTCCAAGGAATGGTCCCATATCTTGGACTTAATGTTGGTTTCTGCTGCTAGAAGATGAGGCACTCAAGAGTGGCAGTGGCCAAGTCAGCCTTGGTGAGTGGAAGTCCATGTTGCTGTGCCCATGCATAACCTCCATGCCTGCCACCATGTCCTCTTTGAGGAGGACTGGTTTCCACAGCATGTGTCATCTTATATACTTGATTGTTAAAGTCCTCCTCCTCAGAGGTAACCTTTTTGTGAGCATTCACATGAGACATGATTATCTTTACTTTCTTGGCCCATTTAGAGAGGTTGATCCACATACCTCTTCTCCACCCCTCCTTGTCACAAATTTTCCAATCATATTTCTTTCAATTTTCTGACCACCTAGCCAAGCCATTAGCCAATGCCCATGAATCAGTATGCAGACTAAAATCAAGCCATTTTTCCTTGCAGGCAAACTTAATGGCCAGGTGCATTGCTTGAAGTTTTGCGCATTGGGAGAATTTCCCTTCATTACTGTGCTTTAGGGAGATCTCAGAAAGGGGCTGGGGTGCCGCTGCTGTGTCACTTACGAGTGGTATCTGCATACCATGCAGAGCCATCTGTGAACCAATCATAACTTTTCTGTTCTTCAGTTTAGTTACCATAAGGAACTCCCAAGGAAGTCATAGGTGCAGACTGGGAGAAAGAAGGAACTGTGATGGGAGTGGAGACTGTGGGCATTTGAGCCACTTCTTTATGCAGCTTACTTGTACCCTCAGGTCTTGCTCTTGCATGGCAGCCTGAACCTGTTGCAGAGCCTTTTCTTGTTCCAGGCCCCACTCAAAATTGCAGACCTTTCGTGTCACTTGATAAATAGGTTGAAGTAGAGTAGGTGTTGTGTCTCATGTTTGGTTATTGGGAGGGTGGGGGGAGGGGAGAAGCACACTGATGCAATGCTTCACTTTTGTAGGAATGTCTTGACATGCCCCACACCACTGGACCCCTAGAAGTTTTACTGAGATGGTAGGTGCCTGAATCTTCACTGGGTTAACTTCCCAACCTCTTACACACAGATGTTGTACCAAATAAATCTAAACCTACCTATCATACTGTATCACTTAAATCGGTGTTAGCGTCAATCTATTTTTCAACTCTCTGGCACAAATCTCTTCTTTCTCTTATAACAACGTCAGCCACTTGATTTGAAATTAAAAACCACACTTCCTGACATTGTGTTAGTTCTGGCTCATGGACACCCTACAGGACAGGGTCGGACTGCCCCTGCGGTTTTCTCAGCTTGTAGCTCTTTACAGGAGCCCAGAGCTCATCTTTCTCTCAAAAAGGTGCCAATGGTTTCAAACTGGTGATCTTGCAGTGAGCAGCCCAAGGCTGCAGCCCCGTTATCCCACCAGGGCTCCTGAGTTCATTGTGATCTCACCCGAACTTGATAACATTTGCAAAGATTCCGTTTCCAAAGATGGCACCTTCACAGGTCCTTGGGGCTAGGTACTGCATATCTTTGGGGACCCCAACTCAGCCCACTCTTCCCGGTGTGGAGAACAATCATGAGTGGAGATGTTCTAGACAGACATCCAGTTTCATAGGTCTCACATCCCAGAATTGTCCGAGACACCAGAGAAAC
Source organism: Nesogale talazaci (assembly GCA_004026705.1). Lineage (NCBI taxonomy): Eukaryota > Metazoa > Chordata > Mammalia > Afrosoricida > Tenrecidae > Nesogale > Nesogale talazaci. The sequence continues at coordinate 44,908 of PVJH01007524.1, read as the reverse complement.
ACTGTTGCCCAGAAGTCTATTGAAGACTGCCCTCTTTGCTCCATGAGGATTGTGCAGGCCTCTTGTTGTACACTTCCTCTTGCCTGTGAAAGTCTGCTCGTGAATTTGAGACTATTATCTCATGCCCCCAACTTCCTGGATGTGAGGGCCCGCCCCCTGGCAGCCACAGGCAGTAACACTTGGCAGTCATGGGCCCCCAGAGGTGTGATAGTCACTGATTTGTGTCAATTTCAGTACTGGGAGTGTAGGAATGGAGTATAGCCTGTCAATCTGGAGATTGCCAATCAATGAGGCCTCTGTGTGTGCATGGATCTCTCCTGAGAATTCTGGGAAGTCTCGAGGTATTTCCCAAATGGAGGAGAGAGACTTGACTCAGTCTCTTGGAGACAGTCTACCAAAAAGATATATCATGCCTTTGTGAGGCAGCATGATATAGACCCTGGGAACTGGACACTGGTGGAGCTGGAGGACAAGCTACATGGAACTAAGCCTTTGGGGCCAGAGAAGCCACTTGGAGACTCCTATCAGCACTGAGATTCTTGGGAGGCCACAGGGAGCCATCTACCAATGCTGAGATGCTTCTATCACCACTGGGTACTACTGATGATCCTGAGCCCTTGAAATGAGGAGCCATGGGGAGACCCTTGCCAGTGTTGTGATGCTTCTACTGCAGCTTGACACACAAGACTCTGTCCCCACTGGCCTGTGATTGTCCTGGTGTCATTGCACATGCTTTGTGAGTCAGAAGGAAATGTTATAGATTGGTATCCGACATATGGGCTAATATTGGACTTATGACCTTGGACGGGAGTGGGTTGGGATGCTTTCCCAATGTTCCATTCCTCTTGTATATAAATCTTTTTCTTATATCCATATTTGAGTTTATGAATTTTTTTCTCTAGTCCACCCGAACTAACACAGGAAGTGAGACTTGATCGAGGGTCCTTGAAGATGTTCCAGGATTCTGTACACGAGTGCTGAGTCTTCTCTTATTTTGCTTCCCTCTTGAAAATGCATTGCAAAAATAGACACCTGTGACAATGTTTCCCTTTGTGAGAAAGGGAAACTGTAGTGAGAAAGGGCTGTGAATCTGCAAAGCCACCAAACCTTTCTCACTTCAGCCTTTCAGTTTGCAAAATCTAACTGAATTTCCTCTTCTATCAAACATCCATCCTCAGAGGAATCTGAGCCATCTCATTACTCTAATGGAAGCACACCGAGGATTGGCATAAAGCTGGGCTGATATTTGTGATAATTTTTGGAAAGGTCCTAATTAGAGAAGAACAGATTGTTTTGTTTATGTCACCCACATGGCAATTTAGGATAGATAAAAGATAGCCAGGAAGGCTTAATGTAGGGGACTTAATTGAGTGAGGCTCCAATTTAAAAATAACCTCCCACATTTAATGGTGCGGGTGAGACAGGCACCGTGGGAGGGAATGCTTTTCCGTGGAGGCACATGGTGTGGGCTCTAAAGGCCTTGCTCCCTTCCCTCCAGCCAGCCTTCATTTCATTCTGGTCATTACTTCCCCACCTGCTAGCCTGACGTGTTTCCCTTTCTACCTTTCCCCCTTTCTTCCTCCTTCCCCCATCCCTTTATCCTTTCTTGTTTCCTGCTTCCTCTCTCTCCTGACAATATTTTAGGCTCCTGCAATGCTTTTGGCATGCTCATAAGAATGAATGAATCACAGTGTGACTTCAGCAGTCTGGGTAGAACTGACATTTCATCATTCCCATTTACTAGCTCAGTGACCTCGGACAAATCACTTCATCCCTCTGATCTCCGGTTCTAGCTTCTGGAAAATGAAAGTAATAATAACTCCTCACCGAGGAGCAACAATTGAAGGTGTAACGGTATAAAATGCCTGGTAGAGCAGGGGCTTAAGAAATGGCATCCTGTAGAATTCTGTCTTTGCCATTTTTAGAACTTTTTTCCATTCATCTTCCCACAGCTTTAGAGGTTGGCATCAGGTTCTGAGTTTTGCTCTCCTTCAAAGAGCTTCATGAATATTCCTTGTCAGAAATCCATAGACATTGTCATCATAGGCAAGAGTTGCTCTAGCCCAGAGATCCTGAATTTTTTAAATTCTTGCCAGACTCCAGTTTCTGTCCAATTTGCCTCTCCAAGGTCACTCTCTTGCCAAATCTATTTTCAGTGCCTTTGACCTCGCTGCTCTGCATCCCAGCTTGCTTCCCAAACTCTCTACTCTCTCCTACCCTCTGCCTAGTACTTTGCTCCACATCCAATTTACTTTCATTTTCCTGCACACCACAGCCAAACGTTTCCAGTCAAATCTCCTCACAACATTGCCCTCTTACCTGTACATTGCCCGTGGCAGTCTTAATGCTGAAACCACCAATAGTTTGTTTTTTTCGCTGCTCAAAAAGGTTTACTTTCTGCTGCTGGACAATATCCTCTCAAGCATTGAATATCCATCCTTTGTGACATCATACTTGCAGTCCCTCTCTCCTCTCAGTCCGGTACAGATAGTCTTTTACAACGCTCGAATTGGTCAAGGTCCTTTCCTCCCAACACCAATTGCTCCAGCAGGAAGTTCATGTCCAGTCTCAGTAAACTCACAGCTCAATGCTGGGCATGGAAGTCACCTAATCTGGTGTCAATTTGAGGATTAAGAGTGTAGGGGTGGAGTCTAGCCTGTCAAACTGGAGATAGCCAATGTGACCTCTCTGTGGGTGTGGTCTTCTCTTGAGAATTCTGGGAAATGTGGTAATTCCTTCTTAGAGGCAGGAGACACCATCTCTTGGCTCACTTGCAGCTTATTAGAACCACGGCAGCATGCTGTAGACCCTGATTCCTGGAAACTAGAGGAGCCACAGGGAGACCCCTGCCAGTGATGCGATGTTTCTATCACTACTGGATACATAAGACTGTACCCACTGGTCTGTGTTTGTCCTGCTGTCATTGCATGCTTCATGAGTTTGAAGAAGACTTTATAGATTAGTTTCAGACATATGGGCTAATAGCAGACTTATGACCTTGAACTGGACTGGGCTGTAATGTTTTCTTGATGTACAATTGCTCTTGCATATAAAACTCTTTCTTATACACTTAAGTTTCTATGGATTTATTTCTCTAGTCTACTTGGACTAACACATTAGAGTTCTTGTCTCTGTGTCCTTTCCCCTGGTCTATGTGTCTGACTTTGTTCAGAAAAATGGAAACACCCACTAAAAAGGTATTTCGTGCAACCTTTTAAACTTTTTGCCTTTCCCAGAAGAAAATGCGTTCTGACTCTTTTCTGAGCTTCAACCTGTGCTCTTGATCTTTCCATCTTGTACTCCCCCTTCTCTTCAACCAACCATTTTTTCTTTGTCTTTTAGTCCCACCCCCACCCCCCCATCAGTTTAAAGACATAGTCACTTTTAAGGCGCATTTCTGCTGTATTTCTTTTCAAGACAGACTTGCTTGTTCTTTTGGCAGTCCGTAGTATTTTAATGTTCTCCAACGGCACCACAATTAATTCAAATGCAGCAATTCAACTCTTCTTTAGTCTTCTTCATTCAATGCCGAACATTCACCTACAGGTGAAGCAATGGAAAATACCATCCCTCAGGTCAAGTTTGAAAGAGCCCTGGAGCAGTAAACCCTGGAGGTGGAGTGATTAAAAATTGGCCTGCTAACTGCAAGGTCAGCAGTTCGAAACCACCAGCCGCTCCGCAGGAGAAAGACAGAGCTTTCTACTCCAATAAAGAGTTTTTGTCTTGGAAACTCACAGGCGCATTGCCTTATAAGGGCCACTATGAGTAGGAATTGACTAGAAGGCAGGGAGTTTTTTTGAGTTGTGGGTCAGGCACACTTTGGTCCTCAAAGTGAGGGAATTCTCCCTCATTCTACTGCCTTTTTGCTACTTTGATCAGATCAGTGAGATTCCATAGTCTACCCACTCCGGCTACCTCTTAGCTGTAATGTAGCTCCCATGGGGAAAGAAAGGAGGGCCTCTGAAGTTTTCTTTCTTCCTCTCTTAAATTATAAGCACCTCATGATTAACAGAAAAAAATCAAGCAATTTTCCACTTTTCAAAAATTCACATGCCATCCACTAACTTAAATAATAAAGGTGAGGAAACCCTGAGTCAGAACAGAGGAGACAAAGGCTTTGCCCAAGCACGGAGAGATCTGTCCCTGCTCAGTGCTATCGTCGCAGAAGCAGGATCAGTTTAAATACGTTTCTAAAATCCTTGGGTAAAATCTGACCGGTAAAACCGGAAGCCTTTCACTGCGGAGGCGTGGTGGTTTTGCTTTGTTTTAAAATGAGGAAAAGGGAAAAACCAAAGCAACGCCCTGAGGCCCTTTGGCCAGCAGGGGGCGACGATACCTTGACTCCGCAAAGGCACGTCTTCGCCAAGGCAACGACTATTTCAAAATACATATAAACCGCGGCCTAGCAACAATGGGGAAGAAAATAAAGACACGGTGGAAGAATTTACTCCCGCGGGGCTGCAGTTTTTAAAAATAGCTTCCTCTCGCCCGCTCTGATGATCTGATGATCGTGCCTGCTTCGGCGGGGCCTCGCCTCTTCTGGGCCCCCCAGCTCGTCGCGTGGGAAGGAGGGGGGAGTCTTCTTCCGGGATGCGGTGAAATCGGCGCCCCGCGAGCCGCGTGCCACTGTCCAGGGGGCTGTGTCTTCAGCCACAGAAGCACGCGCGTCCACTGGCTCGCTTTAATTAAGCTGACTGGAACAGATCGCGGTCTCTCTGCACTCCGTGTTGGAGAGACTTGACTGAAGGCGATCTCAGTGGGTGGCAGGGCGGCCTTCCCAGGCCCCACGCAGGCAGGCAGCGAACACAAGGGGCGGGAAGGTGAGGGCACAGCTCTCACCCTGTGATCGTGGGCGCTGGAGCCGCTCTCTCCCAGAGGTCACTCGCTGCTGTGAAGAGGAGCTTACAGAGTGGATTTGCAAACACCGAGAACAGGAAATGTCTGCAAAAACCATTTACACAAAGAAAAACTCTAATTCCGCCGATATATATACCCAACCATACATTGACTAGAGGTGCATGTAGTGCATGTACCTTTATAAACTGGTATGATTGTGTGTGTGTGTGTGTAAAGAGGTCCATAGATAGGCTGTGTGTGTGTGTGTATGCATAGGCAGGTGAAGACAATGGTTTCTAAAGGTTGTATATTTACAAAAATTGCGCTCGAATTCACTGCAGATGATGGATACTTATACGCAGAAAGAAACCATAAAGTCTCAGAACTCCCTTGATAATCTTCTATATCTTAAATTTATCGTCAGTGAGGAGAAGCTTGCATATTTCCGGTGCACATTTTACCGTATGTACAAAAGATGGGCTGTCATGAAAGCGCACCAGAACTCACCCACAGCTACAGCGGCACCTGACTAAACACTTGTCCTCCAGTGCACTTTTCCTGGCCTCATCCGTACTCTGAATAGATCTACAGCATGCACTTGACTTTGTGAGCATTCTAAGAGGAAAAAGACCATGAAAAATGATAAAATATGCAAGGATCTGAATAAAAAAAATCTAATTTGACATAAAAGTGTGCATTTTATTGACGCAGTTGCCCAAATATTTGGCTTATCATAAATCTTCTCATTTTCTCCAAACAACAAATATCTCAACATGTCACAGATTACATTTTTGAAAAGTAGCAAGTGATAAGAAACAAATGGAATAGTTTTTATTTCCTCCAATATCTTGTTGTATTAATGTCAGTCCTGGTAGCATAGTGATTATGAACTGGGGTACTAACGGCATGGTTAGCAGTTCGAAACCACCGGTCACTTCTGGGGAGAATCACAGGGTTTTCTCCTCCCATGAAGAGTTAGAGTCTTAAAAACCCACAAGGCAGTTTTACCGCGTCCTATGTAGAGGTTCTTCCTGATGCCGCGACCCTTTTATACAGTTCCTCATGTGGTGACCTCCGACCATAAAATTATTTTCATAGCTGTCATTTTGCTACTATAATGAATCAGGACCCCCTGTGAAAGGGTCATTCAATCCCCAGAGGGGTCGCCACCCACAGTGGAGAACCGCTGTCCTACTGGGTCATTACGAGTTGGAATTGACGCCACCCAGTACATTTTTGTTTTTTGGTTATTGTTTCATTATAAAACTCAGTCTGACCTATCTTATGATGTGTGGCTGGTTAACTCAGGTTCCGAGTGAGGTACTACTGGGGTCCACTAATGCATGAACGTCCATAAAGTCAAGTCTGTTTTTCCCTCCGAGCACAGATATGTCCCTCACCCTACGAAACCATTCATCTTAACGCATTAATGCTGTCCAGAACTCAGTCCAAGCAAGGCAATGTCATCTTCGTAAGAAAAAACTATCTCCACCAAGGACGACCAAGAGGAAAGCCCTGACGAGATGGATGGGCACACAGGCTCGAACCTGAGGACTCTGATGGGCATGGTGCAGGACCCGGTGGGGTCTTGTTCTGTTGCTGTACATAGGATGGCTCTGAGTTGGAACCGGCTTGGTGGCACCAAACCAAAACAACAAAAATATTCCAGACAAAAAGTCAACGTGCCATGAATCGGGAATTCAACAGGTTGTATTGGACTCCCAATATTTACTGGCTTTTGAGCACTTCGACAAGTCTCTGAACGATCATTTCCTCCTGAAAATGGGAGGGAAGCACGTAGCTCCCGGCTCACGATAAGGATTAAATGAGAGAACATACTCGAAGATCTTAGTGTAATGCTTGGTGCTATCCACCAGCCAGTTGTTTTTGACTTGTGCTGATCCCGCTACATACGTCACAGGTGCGATAGGCGCTGTTGTACTGCGATAATTATTATTTATTATAGTAAAGTTATAGACAGCATGAGAAAGTTTGTGCAAAAATTCCATCCTTATCTGCTAATTCCATTTTCCAAGAACTTCTTAAAGTTCCCTTGGACTTAAATAGAAAATACACGACATGTTTCTAAAAACAGGTTTAGAAGAAATAACAACGAAAATAACAAATTATGAAAGGGATCACATTCTTTCTTGCACTAAAATATTAAACATTGAACAAGTACAAACTATATCATCTCATTAGGAGGACATGATGCCAAGGAAAGTTAAATGATTTCTTTATTAATGAAAAATCTCCTTAGAAAGCTATTGTGTATTATGTATATAACCAAAAGGCAGGGATCATAAATGATGTTTGTGTTAGTCTGAGTAGACTAGCGAAACATCCAGGAGACTCCTATGTGTATATGAGAGAACTTTATATATAAGAGCACTTGAATATTGAGAAAACATCCCAGCCTGTCCCTATCAAGTCCATAAGTCCAATATTAGCCCATATAGCCAATACTAATCTATAAAGTCCACTTCAGACTCATGAAACCCAGGCAATGATGCAGAATGTAGGAAGATAACAGGCCAGTGGGTGGAAAGTCTTATGGAACCAGTGTTTACAGAGGAGCCTCAGCAATGGAAAGGGTCCTCACAACTCCTTCAGCACCAGGGCGTTAGTGTAGCTCCATATGTCTTATCAGCAAGCATGTCTCCCAGGGAGTGAGCATGTGCCCCACCTCCAGTGATCTAGGTATCTCCTTAGCACCTCCAAATGAGGGAGGTCATCAAGCTGTGACCTGATGGACAGGCTGAACCCCACCCCTTCACTCTTAAAATGTAATTGACAACAGATTATGTAACCACAACAATGCTAAAAGTCTTACATGAGATTTTCACTTCTGTGTAAGAAGTCCATGGCAGGTCAGTTTTCTCACTTTCACAAGTAGGAGAATTCAAATAAATGATTAAAATTTTTTTAAGTTTTCTAGTTTTTAATTTTTTTCTACTTTCTCCTTTTTTAAAGTAACATTCAATTCTGTAGAAAATAAGAATTAGATGAACCAAAATTCTAGAGAGAGGAGACTCTTTCCCAAGTTGTCTGATATTTGACCTCTAGGTCTTTTGCTGAGTGTGAATGCAGACTGGGGTGGGGTGGGTTCCAGGCAGATAAACTCTGCTAGGGCAAAGAAACCCACTCACTCACTGCTAGTGAGTCAATTCTTTCTCTTAGCCACCCTGTAGGACCGACTGGAACTGCCCCGGTGGGTTTCTGAGACTCTGACTTCCTGGTTACAGTAGAAGGCTTCATGGTTCCTCCGCAGAGAGGGTGGTGGTTTCAAAGTGCCCATCTCACATTTAGTCACCGATGTAGCTCATGGGAAGTTTAATGAGAAACAAACACATGGCAAATCTCCCCATATCACATTCAATGACTTCTGGGGCTACATTCAGAAGACAAGGGCAAATGACAGAGTGAATTCTATGTCGTCCACCCTTAAGTGTTTGGGAAGCAGAGACCTACCATGGAGGAGCTTTGTCTCCCACTGTGTATCAAACACAGGGAACCCGGGAGCCGGGAACTTCTGGGGGGGCAGAACTGCTACCTCCTGTGGTCATTCTCTCTTACTCTGGCTGCCGATGGATATGCATCGGGATCCTGTAGGACAGGCTAGAGCTGTCCTCTGTGAGTTTCTGAGACTGGAACAGGAACAGAGAGCCTCATCTCTCTCCCACAGAGTGGCTGGTGGTTTGGAACTGCCGACCATGTGGTTAGCAACCCGGTGCCAGGATTCTAATTGCATTCTTTCAGGGACGCAGAAATGAGGACTCTCAGGTTCAACCACCATGTGCCCCAGAGTGTATGCTGCGCCACAGAAACAGGCACAGATCAGAGTAATCAACTAGAATCCAGGTCCTACCACCTTAATTTCTCTTGTAATTAAGGAGATCGACCTCTCCTCTCTGTTAAAGAGAAAAGACGGAGCCCTATTGGTAGAGGGAAATATCATAGGGGATTTTTATTTTCTTTAGATCTCTAATATTAAAATAAGTAGCCCTAGTTGGACAGTGGGTTACATGTTGGGCTGTAAGCCACAGGCCACCTGTTCAAACTCATCAGCTGCTCCACAGGAGGAAGACGAGACTCTGCTCCCAGGCGGAGTGGTTTACAGCCTGGAAACCCCACCTGGGTACCTCTGAGTCCCCATGGACTCGATGGCCTGGGCGTGGTTTGGGGTGTACTGTCTAGGACAGAAGGCAACATTAGAAGGCATGTGAAAAGGCCATCCAAGAGGGCTACCAATCAAGAGAAAGGGCAAGTAAAAGGAGGAGGCCTCTTATCCAGAGATTGAAATCAGGAGACAATCACTTCAAAATGATTCACAGCATGATGTGGAAGCCAACAAAGGAATCAGCAATTTTTCCCCAACAGTTTTATTGGCAAGCAATTTACATATCATATAATTCAACAGTTTAATCTTTTAACCCATTCAGTCATATCACTGAGAATTATACCATTGTCTCCTCATCAACTTTAGCGCCTTCCCCCTCCCCCATGGTTAATCAAATCAAATTTAAGGTAATTTATGTAATCACAACCCATGCTAGTGCTCAGCCCCACTCACATCTTTATTTGTTTACCCCGGAAAACCCCTTTCCTTCCCCTTTTCTCCCTCCTCCACCTCTATTCCTTATGCCTACTTGTATCCGTTATCATTTTGCACCCAGTCTTCCTGAGGAACCAACCATTTCAATAGCGAGTAATAATTATTTATGATTGAGTTGACATTTGTAATGCTGCTTTCCTGAACAGAGAGAAATTGTCTTGTTTCCCTCCTTTTGATGGCGTTGAGGGGTAGGGTTTAGGGTTTAGAGTTAGGGAAGAGTGGTTTTGGAATCCTTGACCAGGACCAGACTTAATGTTTTTGATTGCATGCAGGGTTGGATTACCCAGTCAGCAAGGCAACTATGAGTTTATGTGTTATTAGTGATCATCTGCGATGAATAGTTTCACCTGGGTGTTTAAACCATACCATAGATTAGAAAGTAACCATGAGGAAAAGCCCATGCTCACTTGTGCTTACTGGGTACGCTATTCCAGTCAGGGATTGCAATTTGAAAAAGAGACTTTGATTATGTAGGAAGATGCTTTGAAAGATAATGACCGCCATTGCTAGAAACAGATTTTGATGTGATAAAATGCAAAACTGATCACTACAGATTAGTAAATTCCCAAGCCCAAACTCACAGTCATAGAGTCTATTCCAACCATAGTGATTCTGTAGACCAGGGTAGAACTGTCCCTCTGGGTTTCTGAGAATATCATTCTTTACTGAAGTAGAAAATCCTATTTTTCTCCTGTAGGGTAGTTGATGTTAGTGTGGATTGACTAGAGAACAAATCATGAGATATTCATATATGTATAGGAAAGAACTTTTTTCTTGTTGTTGTTTATTTGGTTTGTTTTTTTGGGGGGGGAGGAGGCATCACTGCCCTCTGATGGGAGGAGAAGGCCCAGCCTTGCTTCTGGAGAGCTGCTGCTGGATTTGAACTGCCAACCCAGTGGGCTGTAGTCTCACACACAACCACTATGCCACCGGGGCTCAGCCCAGGAAAGAACTTTATATCAAAGAGTAATTGTATATTAAGAAAACACCCCAACTCAGTCCTTATCAAGTCCATATGTCTGATATTAGTTCGCATGTCCTTTACTTGTCTATAAATTCCTCTTCAGACTCACACAGCACATGAAAAGATGCTGAATGTAGGGAGATCACAGGTTGGTGAGTAGAAAGTCTTGTGGATCCAGTGGGGGTAGAAGCATCTCAACACTGGCACAGGCCTCCATGTGACTCCTCCAGCTCTCTGAGTGTCTCAACAGCAGGAAAGGGAAGGCAGAGAGATAAAAAAAAAAGAGGAACTTTCCAGCATCCTCTTGATAAGGCTATACCCACAAGGAAGCATCATCCCGCTGTGACCTGGTTGACAGGCTAGAATCTACTGCTTCACTCTTAACGTCCTCAAGTTGACACAAGATTACATACTATATTTTTTGAACCATAAGACAGACTGAACCATAAGACATACCCAGTTTTTAGAGCAGGAAAGCAAGACAAAAATATTCTGAACTAAATAGTATGAGTATACTACAATGTTCTGGGGTACCACACCTTTGGACCATAAGATGCACCATCATTTTTACTCCACTTGTTTGAGGAAAAAGTGTGTCTTATGGTCTGAAAAGTAAGGTAGCTACCACAGTTTGGGACTGCTGGCTTTGTGGTTAGCACCAAGGCTACAGACTAGTAAATAAGCATAAATAACATGTGCTTTCTTTGCTTGTTGGATAAGCTAGCCCCGATTGTGAATAAGAATCAATCTCTCAGAGTTTTAGGGTCATGATAAAGAGGTAATCTAGAGACGTGGGTTACCATATCCAAGGTACTAGAGAAGATCCAAGGGCAGGGCCAAGAAGGAGTCAAGAAGAACTGATCTATAAAGGTGAAGCCTGAAGACATTCCCTGATGCAAAGTATGCACAAAGCAGGGCAGGGGAGCAAGGGTAGAGGTGGTCGATTTGTGAGGTAGAATCAAGGATAGGTGGTGATTGTTGGGAAGAGTGAACGAATGAAATGGTAGACTGCATGGGCTGTGTCCAATGTGGATGACAGAGAAAATTGAGAAGAGCAAGTTTGATAGACAAAAAGTTGACACGGGTACCCAATGTGTTAGGTGCCATTTCAGTTGAGAGATTCACGATACTGCTCTACATGCATACACACACATCTGGACCATGTTCCTGAATAATTTGTCAGATTTGGGACTCACTAAGTCAATAATGGATAAGATTAAACATCAAGCTTCCTTAGAGTGAGATGAGATACCAATAAATACACTTAGTTTCCGCTAGAGAAGGAAACTTGAAAGGAGACCCTGGTAGCAAAGAAGTAAGAAGAAAATGAGTGTTTCAGAAATTTGTAGGAGAAGACTGTTTAAAAAGGAGGGATAGTGAAATGTGGAAATGCAAAAGAGAGCAAACAGTAACACTTAGGAAAAATTAGTAAAAGGAGATTGCTTAGACTGGTGGTGACAGGAGGACACATTTCCTGACAGTTTAGTGGCTGGGGAAGAAAAAGCAGAGGTCAATGTGGGGAGAGGTTGAGGCACAAGAAGACCTGGACAAGTTGGCTTGTTTGTATTGTGGGTGGGAGAGTCATGACCCTGTTTATATGCTTATAAAAAGATTCTAGAAGAAGGCACGTCCACACCTGAAAATAACAGGGGAATACACAGTTCTGAGAGCGGTTGTAAGATATGGGATCTAGAGATATGGGTTTGTAAGATATGGTATATATATGTGTATATATTTGTATATATGTGTATATATCTATATCTATATATTTGAGAAGCACAGTTAAGCACTCAGCTTCTGAGTGCTTTCAGACTCTGCCAGAGCTACTCTGGAAGAAAGATGTGGTGATCACACATGATACATTCCACCAGTCATGCGCAGATGACTCGTCCCAACAACACTGCCTCACCTGATACATTCTACCAGTCACATCAAGGACAGCTGGAGTTCTGGTTGACCCATCCTGATGTGCGTCACATTATCTGTTCCAGAGGTCATGTCCAGATAACCTATTGATTGACGTAGTCCCACATGATAAGGAGCTTTGGATTCAGAGACTGACTCTTAGGCTGGAATAAGGACCAATTGGGAGGCAAGAATAAGGGCCAATGGAGAAGTAAAATAGGGGATTAGGTAAGCCAATGGGGTGTGGCCACCTGACCCCTTTATAATCAAATCTCCTGGAGGTGGTCAACTTCCTCGAATTATGAGGCAATGCACTTAGAGACTAAAGCATATTTTTGCTCATTAAAACTTTGTTGGACTTGTCTCATTAAAACTTTTGCTCATTAAAACTTTGCTGTCTTGTCTGTCATATTGTCTTATCTGGCTGTCTTGTGTGTGTGGCTCCCTGTGTTGTGGCAGCAAACCACTAAATTTGTTAGCTTTTTTCTGAGGAAGAAAAGCCAGGTGGCCTTAACTTGGGACACCTGATAGTAAACATATACACTTTTGTCTGTGCATGCATATGCAAGGTAAAGTGTGTCTCTATTTCTCTGCTTATGGACCTCTATACCCTTATGTGGCAGTATGAATATACACTCCCTGCTACCGAGTCAATGCTGACGCACAGCGAGCCTGCACGACAGGGGAGAGCTGTCTCGTGAGCGTCTAAGCCTCTCGCTCATTACAGGAGTAAAAAGCCCCATCTTTCTCTTGGGTACAATACACAGATAAAATAAAATCACTGAATGGAATTTTTAAAGTATAGTAACATGAAATATACCCAAGATTTTAAGTGAAGGTACTATTAATAGCCAAGTAATATAACCCCAATTTAAATGCCAAGTTTTACATTTCAGTCTGGAAGGTGATTTTCCCAAAATAATTTACCAGTACTTTGCTTTTCTGAAACAAAATGTTCTGAACATCATTTGACCTTTTCTCGATGACTCACTCTGCACATCCATCCTCGTCCACTGCTTGCTGCAGCCAGGCCCTCGGAGCGTGTGTGGTCTGCAGGGCCAGTGCTCAAGGCTCCAGAGAGCTGTGCTCTTAGCGTTCTGCTGTCTTCCTGCTCTGCCATTTGTCACGTCTCCGCTCTTGTCCATGTGTCCTTGCTTCTCACGGGGTAAACACCTGTAGGTGTGGGTGTTTCCATCCAGCCCCCAAGTGCAGAAGTGGAGTCAGGCAGCTAGTCGACCTTGCAGATGTCTTTATGCAGATCTGTGACCCAAAGGAATGGAGGCCTTCCGGTCGTCCGGCCTCTTGCTGGCTCTAGGCAGAAGCTGAGAAGTCTGGCTTCTTGGCTGTCCAGACAGAATGAGCAAGTTCTGGGGTTTGGACTGCCCTCTCATTGGTCACTGGACCCTTCTTCTCTGGTAGGTGTGTAAATAAAATGATTAGGAAGCTCTGAGGAAGTGCTTCTCTGCAGAGCTGGTCCTGCTGTAAATGAATCATGAAAGCGGAACAATGTTTTTTCTCTCTCCTTCATTAAAAATTTTTTTCTAACCTGCTATCTGACAAAATTATCTTATCCCTGGGAAAAGCAGTTGGATTTGTGCAGTCTCCCTTCCTCCTCTCCAGAAACCTCTATCTTACTTCACCTATCAGCAATAATCCCCAACCTTGGCTATGGCATTCACTTGCACACCATGGAAATCCAGGCGGAAACCTTACCCCCAGGTTGTCTTCCTTGCTGGCTCTTGGGTCTCAGTATGGCATTCATATTAACCACATCCATATTGACCTGGTATCTTCTGGCTCCTCCTTTTTCCCAAGAAAGCATACAGAAGAGGGAGTGGACTTTCAGGAAGTCAGAATTATAATCCTTGAAAAATGTTTCCTTTAGACAACATAGGATTTTCTGTGTTCTCTCTTTTAAAATGTCAAGCAGAATTCTAGAAGCAGAGGAACATGCATTGAGCACAAACATGCAGAGGAAGAAGACTAGTTTCTGAGTCAGATGGGATACAGTCCAGGGTGTGGATGCGGCAGGCCAGTGGGCTTCTCCACAACCAGTCGTCAGCTGCTATCACATAACCAGTGGCAAACATTGCTGTACAACGTCCCCGCCACAAGGTCCACCTACACGTGTCACTGACTGTTAGATCAACTACGGAATCCTGGGAACCTTCCAGTTTCTTGTCAAAACAATCTCACCCTTTGCATATTATCAAATTAGCTTTGTGGGCCAATTGGTTATGGTCCTAAAAGCTATTTTCAGACAAAACTCACTTTTTACTCAAAAATTAAAATAACCAGTTATATTTGATCAAAACACGATACAATTTTAGTGCAAATAAACAAGTAGTAGATGTGTGTGTATGTGAAAAGATCTGGTGTTAAGAGTAACGAATCCAGTTCTTATTTTGCAAATCAAACCAATTTGGGAGGGGCAAGATCTGCAACAAGAAAACATATAGCTAAGAGAAAAGATAACAAACAACAGGGATAGGGGTCCTGCAGCATGGACAGTCCAGGGTTCAGAATTTTATAGACATCCCCTGTCTTGTCACCAGCATCTCATGACAGGTTTCCCACACAGGGGTGCTCAACAATTGGTCGAGGATATACAGAGAAACGTTAATACATTAGCCAAGCTACTCATAGACAGGAGAGGAGGATAAAGTCGAGAGCAGGGTACAACAGGTATTTTGCAGACGGCTGCATTTCAGCAGCTCTGCCAGGGAGCAGGAGGGTGAGTGTGCACCCGGTATCTCAGGTGGAGAGTCCGAGCAGACACGGCATCATTGGCTCCCACGGGTGAGGCATCAGCATTCCCCACAGGCCTTGAACAGTGGAAGGTGGTGGCTCTGTCCTGTTTGCCTAAAGGACCAAACAACTTGCCCCACCACTGCCCGGAGATCTATTTCTGAAAATCAATTCATGAATATCTTCTGGTGGATCGCAACAGAACATTGTCAGGTTTAATGCTGGATCATGTTGCCTTCGTTTTGGGATGCACTTAAAAGGCACCGCAGGCTCAACATAGCCACAACTCTGCAGCTGGCATAGAACTGAGCCACATTTCCTTCTGCTGGGCCTGAGTTGCCCTGAAACAGAGCTGACGTCACAGCAACTAAGAACATGTGTCTGGACACCCACACTCACACACGTTAAGGGAAACATGTGTGGCTATGACATAGGTTGTTGCTAGGTACCGTTGAGTTGGTTCCCACCCAGAGTGACTTTAGGCACAGCGGAAGGAACACTGCCCAGCCCCGCACCATCCTCACTACGTTTCCTGTGCCTGAGCCCTTGCTGCAGCCACAGTGTCACTCCATCTCCATCAATGCCCCTTTACCCAATCAAACACGATGTCCTTCTGCAAGTACTGATCTCTCCTGAGCGTGAACCCAAAGTAGGTAAGATGCAGTCTAGCCATCCTTGTCACTCAGGAGGACCCTAGGGGGGGAAGCACTGGAAGCACTCACTCGTCTATGCCATGGCATTTGGCACACTTGGCTAACCGACTGGAAGACATGTCTATTTGCCACTGTTCTAAAGAAAGGTGATCCAGCAGAATGCTCAAACTATAGAACAATATCCCTGATACCACACAACAGTAACATTCTGCTTAGCATCGTCCAGACATGGTTGCAGTAGTACGCTGACAGGGAGCTGCCAGAGGTTCAGGCCGGATTCAGAAGAGAATGTGGAATAAGAGATATCATTGCTGATGACAGAAGAACACAGAGAACAACAGAAAGATGTTTACTTGCGTTTTATTGACTAAGCTTAGGTATTTCCCTCATAGCAAATGATAGCTTCAAGAAAGATGGGACGTCCAGAACACTTTATTGTACTTATGAGGAACTTGTATAAAATCATTAGGAATATTTACTAAACAAAATTATTAAAATAGGCATTTACTGTTTCTTAAAATACCCATAATCTAGGTCTATACACTTCAGAAGGCCATGCTTCTAAATCTCTAACCTTCGTCCCAAAGAGTCTTGTGCCCTTTGATTAACACCAAGTCAATATAATAGTTGGGGCCTTCTCTAGGGACTCAGATCATGTTTTCTTGAGTGATTTTTCTCACTAATGTAGTTTTATATATTTCTTAAAACCTCTTCCCTAGTAAGTTCCCATGATTACCCGGTGTCTTTCAAGAAAGTCTATCAATATTATCCCTTAAAAATCTTAAAATATAGTAATAGCAGCCTGCTGAACTTTTATTTCTGCCTGGAATGTGATGGGCCAAACAGAACCCTTTGAAATCCACCGTTGTGAATAGATCTTCATTTTGGATTGTATTGGCAAGCCCAACCATTTCCAAGTGACTACTTATTCTATACAAATTATCCTCCTGTAGAGTCACTCTTCTATAGGCTAGCTATTCTCTTATATAGCCATTATGCAGTCTTCATGAAGGGTCGCTGTGCATCTGCATTGATTCAGGGTCAGGGAGTTTGTAGGAACATTGGTGGCATAGTGGGCACTCGGCGGGCTGCTAACTGCAAGATCAGCCGTCGGGAACCATCAACTGCTTTAAGGGGGAAAGATGAGACTTTTTGCTATAGAATTACAGTCTTGGACACCCACTGGGCAGATCTACTCTGTCCTACAGAGTCACTGTGAGTATGGCAGGGAGCTCTAATTACAATTAGCTTTGATTTTGCTTGGGCTGAGGAATGATTGACACTCACCAAGTTGAGAGCGATATGGTAGGTTCAATGGAAATGTCCGGTCATGTGAGATCCTCACTTGAGTCAAAGAGTCACCAATGGCAAGCCTATGTTCTCCCACCTGTTTCTGAACTTCAGTTCTGAACTTCATTCATTGTCTCCTTGTCTTGTCTCAACTTTGAAGTCTTCATGAAATTCCTCAAAATCCTTGATCCATCTAAAAATGGTCGTTTTATGTGATATTTATTAATGTATATACAGTGTCAAAATTTATTGAACTGTGGGTCTTTATTATAAGTAAAGATGAATTTTATTATATGTAACATCTAGTGATATGTTTCCAAATCCTTCTGGTCATTATGCACAAAGAAACTGCTGAAAGCAGCATTCTTTCGAATATGTGTACGTGGATACACAAGAGCTGCAGGTGTTGGTTCCTACCCTTGTTAGTCAATTTCTCCTTTTCCCAATCCCAAGTCCCAGACGATCACTGTTTCAAATATTTGCCAGCTAGCCAGTGATAACTGGACACACTGAAAGCTTCTTGCTAGCGGCCATAAATTCAGCTCCAGCTCATGATGACCTGATGTACAGCAGAGCCAAATACTGCACGTTCAAGCACCTTCTACTGAAAGCTTAACACACGCCAAATACATATATAAACAATCCCTCTCCCCCGAAATCGCTCTCTGTCAAACCGCTGAAAACCTTTTCAGACTTAGGAAATAAAGGAAAAACAGTGCTTATGAAATATACAGGATTTAAGAAGTAGGTAGCGATGCTGCAGACCTAAGACGCTTCTGGCTTCCCTCATGAAGGCTATCCAAGACTAGGTATCAGTAACGTGAAGTACTTTCATTTAAGCCAAAACAAACGATCAAATATTGATTGCCCCCTGCCCTAAATATCCAGATCCAAAGTCCTACTTTGTGCCGAAGCAATGGGGACATTTTGGATTATGCAGCCGAGAAAAGCCCATTTGTTTTGGGTGTTGTCAGAGGCCCTCAAGTTAGTTCTTATTCACAACCTATGCACAAAGGCAAGAAACAAGGCTCGGACTTGTACCTTCATTAAGGAGTCCTGGTGGCGCCATGGTTACTCATGTGGCTGTGACCCATAAGCTCAGCAGTGGGAAACCACAGCTCGTCCTCGGGGAGAAAGCTAAGGCTCTCTGCTCCATGAAACCACAGGGGCAGTTCTACCTGTGCGGAAAGGGTACCCTTTCCGGAAAGGGTCACTGTGAGCCAGCATTGACGCGATGGCAGGGAGGGTGGTTTTTTGACTTTTTTTCCCTTGGGATTATTAAAATCACTGCTATGTTTGAACCCTGTGTTGGAGTTCCTGGGTTGCAGTCACCATGTTCATTCATCTTGTTGAGATCTGCCTCTTTTTATTAGCCCTCTACGTTACCATCCGAGCTCCTTCTCCAGAGATTACTCTCTGGTAATACCATGTTCCAAGGAATGAGAGACCAATCTCATTTTAAAGGCACATTCTGGATGCACTTCTTCTGAGTCAGATTTGTTTGTCTTTTCGGCAGTCCCTGGTATAGATGAGGTGGCCTGGAGGTGTAGTAGTTATGTGATCCACTTGGTTGGCAGTTTGAAAACCCCAGCAACTCTGAGGGAGAAAGACTGGTCTTCTACTCCTGTAAACAGTTACAGTCTCAGAAACTCACAGAGGGTCACGATGAGTCAGTCTTGATTCAATGTAAGTGTATTAGTCTGGATAGACCAGAGAAACAAAATTCATAAACACTCATATTTTATGAGAGAGTTTTAAATAAAGGGTACTTGTACATTAAGCATCCCAACCCAATCCAGTCCAAGCCCAAAGTGTGACATTAGCCCACATGTCTGAAATCGATCCACAAAGTCTTTCCCAAACTCACAAAATACATGCAATGATGCTGAATGCAGGAGGAAAGCCAAATTTGTGAGTGTGTAAGCATGCCAGCGCCGGCAAGGGTCTCCATGCTGCTGCCCCAGTACCCAGGGCTGTGTCAGGGTAGGGCCATGTGGCTTTTCCTTACAGGTGTCTTGCAGGAAGTGAGCCTGGCCAGCTGAGGCAAAGAATTAGCTTGTCTGATCATCAGAGAGCAAAGAACTAGACAGGTGAGTCTCCCTGAGTCATTTAGCTCTCTGCCTTTCAATGAATTCCACATGTGTTCATTGACCAGGGTGGCACAATAAACCTTAACTATCACAGATAGTGAGTTTGGTTTTGTGAATATATATATGTGTGTGTGTGTATGTATGTATGTATATATCTATATATATCTCCCTGTGCCATAATTCCAAGGCATCAAGTCTTCGCAGTGCTGTTCATAATTTTAGCACTTTCCACCTTGCAGGTGCACAAGACGTCAGAAAATACCATGTCTTGGATCAGTCTCATGTTAGGCCTCTTTGTAAAATCTTTACTCTCAAACACTTATAGAGAGAGGCCTTTTGATGATTTTTATAGTGCAATATATAATTTCCTTGCTTGATTGCTGCTTTCATGGGCATTGATCGTGGATTCAAATAAAATAAAATTCTTGAAAACATCTATTTTTTCTCTATTTATCACTATGTGGCTTATTGGTCCAGTTGTGAAGATTTCTATTTCCTGTGTGTGGAGATATAACCTGTTCTGAAAGCTGTAATTTTTTATCTTTTTATCACTCCTGTAAGTGCTTCACGTCCTCCTGGCTTTTAGTAAGCAAGGTTGTGTCATTTCCGTATCCAGGTTGCTCAGGACTCCTCACTCCTGAGTCTTCATTCTTCTTTAAAGGGTCCAGCTTCTTGAATCATTTGCTCAGCATGCAGATGAAATAAGTAACATGAAAGGATGCAACCTTGATGCACACTTGTCCTGTTTTTTCCTTTTCATTTCCTGAAATAGTTGAGTGTCAACCAATTCTTTTTGGTACTTTGACTATTTTTCTGATGCTTCCTGGACCATTCATTCAATATTTTGCCCAACAAATCCTTTAATATGGCAATTGAGGCCAATTAGGACATCTATTTTAATTTTATTATCGCCCTAATCTGCTAGCAATACAATATACATTGCTTAACATATGTTGGAGCATGGCCTGATTTTTTATTTCTTTTTTCTTTTTTTCATGTACAGAGGAGACAAAGCCGCGAGTCTTTGCCATCTGAGGATGGCTGGGTGGAAAGTAGCCTCATATCAGTGTCCCAAACCAGGCTCTCATGAAGGACCTCGTTCCTAATGACTTTGCAAACAACTGCAGCCGCACCCTTTAGTCCGTGTGTTCCTGTTGTGTCAGGAACGTCTGAGAGCATTTGCAATGGACCCACAGGGATGTTTGTGAGGTTTACGACCGTAGATTATGACGAAATACTCTTTCCTGACAGGACATTCCATTTTTGTCCAACCTCTACATTAAAACGATTACTTTAGCTAGCATTTCTTTTTCTAGGAGCTTCATATGGAGAATGGGAGAAAATTTTGTGGACTAGCTGCTGAACTATTATTAAAAAAATATTTCTACTACTGTCATGTTGTTGCTATTGAGTTGATTTCAACTCCCAGGAACTCCATGTGATTAACTATCCCACAGGTCCTTCTGGGCTTTAATCTTCGTGGGAGCAGATGGCCAGGGCTTCTTCCTATTGGTTCAGAGTTGAGTCAAACTGCCAACTCTTCAAGTTGCAGCCCGGAGCTGTGCGGTTGGAAACCAGGGTCCTTTGGGTACTATGAACATTCTCAATTTTTAATTTGGAAACTGCCTGAGAAGGCTTCGTAATTTGTTCCAGGTCACATCGCTGACAATTGTTCAATAGTGACAGAAGAAGGATTTGAACCCAGGATATGTGATACCAGAGTCCTTATATTGAACTATGCCCCCTTGGAAGCCCAGCTGGGCTCTCAGGAAGAGAAGCAGTCAGGAAGAGGGAGTACAAAGAGGTGGTGTTCTTAGTTGAATCCAGTAACATGGTCTAGTTAACAACCCTTCAAAGATCCTTGTAAAAAATCTAGGCAAAACACAACAGAGAAAGGCAATAATACAAAGAAATGGGATGGGTAAAAGAAAAAAGGGACGTCCCCCACTGTCATTGAGTAGATTCTGACCCAGCAACCCTACAGGCAGGGTACAGCTGTCCTTGTGAGTTTCTGAGACAGTAACTGCTGGATTTGAACCGCCAACCCAGTGGGCTGGAGTCACACACACAACCAGTACACCACCAGAGCTCGGCCCTGAGATAATACTCTTTAAGCAAGTAGATAGACCTGGCTCTTTACTGAGGAACAATGGGTGGTTTTGAACTCCTGACCTTGCAGTTGGCAGCCCGATTCCTAACCAGGATGTCACCAGTGCTCCTTGGTCAGTCAGGAAGAGGCAGTACAATGGGATTAAAGAAGTCAGATCTTGTTCTTTAACTATCACCACCTCAGGCTTTTGGGAGGAGTTATATGGTATGGGCCACTGCCTGCATAATGAGGACACATTTTTATTGTTTGGCTGGTGTGTAGCTTCTGAAGACCTTTTCTAAAGAGAAGTGTCAAAAAGATTTGAAATAATGAGTCTAAAGGATGGGCTTTTAAAGAGATTCATTGGAAAGGACTAGGTTCATTTGAATGTGTAAATGCTGCTGAAATGGATGGAATGTGATTTTACCTCTTTATGGGACTGCCTCATACAGGCCTGATATGGTTATTCTAGGTTATAACAACTGATCTGGACAGAAAGAAATTCTACTAAGGTCACAATTACATAGGTCATAAAGGCTGCCTATTTACAAGAAAGCACATCTTTGCCATCTAACCATGGCTAGTCAGTACCTGCAGGGAACAGAGGTGGTTGATCGAGCATAGAGATGTGTGCAAACTCCTTGCCAGTACTAGACAAAGGCTTGTTGATACCTTGCTCATGTTCAATTATATAATCACCAATGGGATGTAAGCAAACTCTGCATTGGGTTTGTATTGTGGGAGTAGCTACAGTTTTATTTATCTAGGCAAGCAATCTTGACAGTTTCTGTTTTTAAAATGCCTCTCACATTAATCTTTTTCTGGCTCACTTTTATTATTTTAGTCCAGTGCTTCATTATCTCACTTGAGCTTATAATAGACTTTGAAAATGGAACAGAATGGAAGAGAATAAATCTTGTTAGTGCAGAAAGGACAGTGTCCCATTCAATCCATTAAGGGGATCATTGCCAGAGACTAACTTCCCTTGAATCATTGTCTTTATCAGGGTGTTTGTGAATTTCATCAAGCATAATCAGCGTTGGCCTTTCTTGACCTTAAAAGGTGCCCCCTTTCATTGTGACACCACTAAATTTTGTCCAACTCTCATGTTTTCTCAATTTCCCAAAGCAACTTAGCCAGGCCTCGCTCCACCCCCCTTCTTGTACTTTTCTCATATCGAACTCATGTCTCTATTTGAGACATTGTTTATGTTATTCTTCTGTCCCATTCTGATTGCCTAAACTCCATACATCCTTCAAAGGCCTTTAATTTTGATACCTTCAATGAAAATTTCTTGATCTGACTGCTATAATCTTCACTAATTGGTCCCACTCAGAACCAATAGTGAAATTATACTGCATCCCATCATTGAGCCTTCATTACCACCCAATTTTAGTATTAAAGGGACCTTTATTTTATTGTATTTAGGTGAATGCTTGCACCATAAATTAGGTTCCCCTCTAAAAACTTTATATAGATTGCTTTGTGCTGGTGGATACAATTTTCACAACGTGTATCAGAATCCTTAAAATGTCCATTCTATTTGTTCTGTTTTCATTGATATGACTTCTCTGCTCTTTGATTTCTCATCTCTGTCTTTGGGTAACTATTGACTGTTCTCATATAGTTAATTATTCAAAGAAGCGCTTTAATCACAAATTATGTTGTCTGCTTGATAAACACATCTATTATTTAGCTGGGAATTGACCTGCAGAAATAGCTTCAACTCCACATTCAAAGGGTATGTTAGGGAGAAGGTCTCAAGGATTCCTCTTCTTTCCATCGGTGCAGTAGGTCTGTGATTCTTCAGGCACTTGAGTTATGCCAATTGACTAGGCAACTAGACTGTCCCCTACGATGATGGTCCCAAGTCTTTTGACCCAGTAAACCAACCTCTCAGATTGGCTGGCTATGAGTAGGGTGCATTGATAACTCAGCTCCCTCTGTGGTTTTTTGTGCAGGTGGATATATATGTGCAGCACACACAAAGGTTGTAAGCACATGACTGTGAAACGCCAACCTGCCATCATACTGATTCCTACTCATAGCAATCCTGTAGGACAGGGTCGAACCACCCTTGTGAGTCTCTGAAGCTGCAATTCTTTAAGGGAATAGAAAGCCTCGTCTTTCTCTTGTGGAACGACTGGTGATTTTGAACTGCTGATCTTACAGTTAGTAGTGTAATGTGTAACTGCTATGCCACCAGCGCTCCAATTACTAGCAAACTGTTTTCTATACACATATATACATCCAGATGTACCCACATAACCATGCATAGATATTTTTGGTTGGTATGTCAAAGCATTATAACATTTGCTAAAATTTCCTTTTCTCATGTGCTTTTTAGTATTTTTATTTATCTCGGTTAGATTGTCCTGACTCCACCTATTCTTCAGATTGCCTTTCTTACCACCCAAAGTAACAAATGTCTACTATCTGGAAATTCCCCCTCCCTCTCTCTTTCACTGCTGGTAGCCATCAAAGAACTTTCCTTCCTGGGTATATGATTATTTTTGACATTTTATGGGACAATATAATATTTATCTTCTTGTGATTGACTTATTTCACTTATTCAATCTGTATCCTGAGAAAAGAATCCCAGAAGCTGAATGTGGCATTAGGATGGAAGAAAGACTTCTTAATGTGTGAGGGCTGAGCCCTGGTGGCGTAACTGGTTGAGTGCGGGACTGAGGCCCATGGGCTTGGCGGTTCAAATCCAGCGGCGGCTCTCTGGAGCAGCGCTGGGTAGCTCCCATGACCACCAGAGGGCAGTGATATCCCCCCGAAAAAAGAATGTGTGATATGCTGCTGACAGTACCTTTCTTGCTGAAAGTCAAGAGAAGTTGCAGCACCTACTGATGGTCAACCACAGCCTTCAGTATGGCTTATACATCAACATAAAGAAAACAGAAATTCTCACAGTTGACTCAATAAGCAGCATCACAATAAATGGGGCAAAAGACTGAAATCAAGGATCTCATTTCACTTGTATCCACAAACAACACCCATTGTGGTGGTCATGTGCTTATGTTAATTTCATGATTGAGATGTAGGGGTAGAGTCTAGCCTGTTAATCTGGAGATAGCCATTGAGTAGCTAGTGATGGCTCCGCATGGGCATGGATTTCTCCTGAGAATTCTGGGACATCTCACGATATTTTCCTCATGAAGATGAGAAGCTATCTCCCCAGTTGTTGGGAATTAGTCTCAGAGACAAAGAACTATGGACAAGACAAGATGGCAGCATCCCAGGAGCTGGAGGATCCAGAGGAGAAGCCACATAACCTTACCCTGATGGAACCAGACCTCTGAAGCTGGCGAAGTCACGTGGAGAGCCCTGCCAGTGCTGAGTTGCCTGTACCACCACTGGATGCTGTTGATGGACCCTGAGCCCTGGAAGCGAGGAGCCCTGGGGAGACCCCTGCTGGTGCCGGGACTCTGTACCTACAGACCTGTGACTTTGTGAGTTGGAAGGAGACTTTATAGACTGGTATCAGGCATATGGGCTAATATCAAACTTGTGACTTTGAACTGGACTGCATTGGGATGCTTTCTTAATGTCCTATTCCTCTTGTATATAAACTGTACATTTATATCCATATATGTGTCTAGGAATTGTTTCTCTAGTGTACCCAGACTAACACACCCATAGAAGCAACAGTCATGAGGTTAAGTGCCATATTGTGTTGGACAGATCTGTTGTAAAAGACCCATTTAGCAAAGATGTCACCTTAAGAACGATGGTGCCCTTGTCCCACACCGTGGTCTTTTCAATTGTGTCATATGTATGTGAAAGCTGGACAACGAATAGGGAAGATGGGAGAAGAATCAATACCTTTCATTTGTGGAGTTAGCAAAAAACACTAATTGCCATAGATTCCCACAAGAATAAGCAATTCTGTTTTGGAAGGAGCACAACCAGAATGCTCCTTAGAAGCCAGAATGGTGTGATGTCATCTCACAGAGTTGGGACATGTCATCTGGGAAGACTATTCCCTGGAGCAGGACATCACCTTTAGTAAAGGACTGGATCAGTGCAATGAGGGAAACCCTCAGTTTCGTCGATTGACACAGCAGCTGCCACAAATGGACTCAGACATAGCAAAGATGAAGAGGATCATGTGGGACTGGCAGATTTTGGTCCTGTTGTACACAGGGTCTCTGTGAGTTGGAACCAACTTGATGTCTCATACAACAACTTAGAGAGGAAAGCCAAGGTTCCTATCATTTAAGAGTCACCTCAAACCATGCAGCTACCAGGCAGCAGCTGAAATAATCATCAAGCAAATAACCGAACTCACTACCATTGAGTTGATGCCAACTCTTAGTGTCCCTATAGAACAGGGTAGAATGGCTCCATGAGCTTCTGAGACACATTAACTCTTCACTGGAGTAGAAAACCCTTCATACTTCCAAAGAGCAACGGGTGGTTTCAAACTGCTGACCTTTCAGATTGTAGTCCAATGTGCGATCACTATGCCAGAATTTTAAGGGGAATATGACCAAATGGAGTGGGTGTGTAGAAGAGAGACTCATTTTTCCGTCAGGAAAGAGTGGGGAATAGAGTTACAGAAATCTTTGTGAAGGTAAATGAAATTTAGTTAACAAAATGACCAATTAATTAGTAAACAACGGAGACTAGGCCAAACTGGACCAAATATTTTCCTTTCATTTCTTCTGATCTCATTTTAATAGTTTATGCTAAAGGTACATAATGCAAGATAGATAAATCGCCACCTACTGGAAGAAACAAATCAGAAACATGAGAGTATTTTATTTGATGATAAATAAAGTATAAGTGCACATCCTTTATTATTAAAAAATGGAGTTAATGGAAGAAGATCCTTTACCAATGTCCCCATTGAAAGCACATTGTACATGTATCCCTTCACCAAGTTTGGTTACAATTCTCATAATACAAAACTAAACTTTGAAATGCTTGGTAAATATGCCGATTCTGGGTACAAATGAACCCTCCACTTCTGAAAGCTTGGTAGGGGCTCCGATTTAAATCTCCAATACATGCCCAGAGATTTCTGGAACCCTTTACAGAAATACACCATTTGGCATGATCCTGATGAGAGCTAAAATGCGATTTTCCTGGTATCTTAATGGCTTTGACATTGTAGACATGATAAGGAAGGGAGCAGTTTGAAGGAAGCTCTTGTGTCTTCCTCTGCCAGGTTTCTGTTAACAAGTGTGTCCTCAACTGTTGAGCCATCCAAGCTGCAAAAATGTCTAGAGTTTAAAAGGAGAGAGACAATGAGTTTGGTGTTCATGCTTACACATCTTCAGGAATGGAAATCGCCATCTATCCATGATGTGTGGATGCCACCAGCACAATAAATGTAATTGGAAAAGTTGATGGGAAAGCATTTTGCAAACACAAAGAGTGATAGTTCAGTAAAAGTCATCATCATCATCACTTCTGATGTGTTGGCACCTGCAAAGTTCCTTTGTTTCATACAAACCAGGGAGCAGTACATGTTTTTGCTTTGAAAAGAATAAAGCTAAAGTAATAACCAGGGGCCAGTTTCTAGGGGATCTTTGCAAGCTGGGTGAAAGGCTGGTTTTCCCTGAAAGTAATGGAGTATTTTAAGGAAATATTAATAAGGAATTAACAGAAGCCAGATTATGTTGAGAAGCATCAATTTAGGTAATGTTCGAGATGAAACTTTTTTCTTATTTTTTCCTCATCCCAGCAGAATCAATGCTCTCTCAAATTAGGAGGGGTGAGCTTGATCAGAACTAGGAAAAACAGAAGGGACTGATGTGTGTTAAAAAGACAGTGGCAGAGAGTTTGGAGAGACTAAGTTAAACATGAGATTATTAAGGATGTGGATTTGACCAAATTTGATGAGACAGAGGGTGGTAAAATTAGATATTTAGAATGACTCCCATATTTCTGCAGAATAAAAGAAAAAGGATTGATTTGTTGGGGATGATGATGATATTGGGAATGGGGATATCATGTTTCATTTGATGTGACTATGTCACATCCAATATAAACACCTCATTAACTTTTAAATACACAAGTCAGTACAGAAGTCTGGGGTATCTCAGTGTATTGCCATATAAATATATGTACTTTAGATCAATGCCTCCATTTTAATGAATTTATGCATTTCAATATGTACACATCTATGTTTATACCTCTATCCATAGCTTTGCTTCCTAGATATTTTCCCTGATTACTTTTACCTTCATCCTTTCCCATCATCATGTTCTTCTGCCTCTTAGCATTTCCTTTCAGCTAGATTGCTGTTGCTTCAACACCCCCAGAATCTTTATACCCTCCCTGTTGCTGATTTTAATTTCCTAGTTGTTCCCCTGCCTTTGGCATTGTTTGCTCATTTCTACTTTTCTCCAAATCCTCTTCCCCACAAGTCCCTCTGGATCCATCAGTCCCAGTGCTTTCTCCTTGAGTTTGCTTCCCAGGCCTGTCTTATATAGACAGGTAAAGCCAACAGTAATGGAGACAAAAGAAAAAGAAAAAAGATTGAATATAGATAGATAGATAGATAGATAGATAGATAGATAGAGAGATGGGAAAGGTCCTGCTCAAGCACTGCCTCAATGCAAGAACACTTAGCTGAAAAACCTGGCCTTCTTTGATGCTCACTCTTCCAGCATGATTGCTGAAGACAAAATGGGTACATAAGCAAATGTGATGAAGAAAGCAAATGGTGTTCACCTATCAAAAGATATAATATCTTGGGTCTTAAAGACTTGAAGTTAAATGAGGGGTCATCTAGTAGAGAAGCAACAAGCCCACATGGAAGAAGCATACCAGCCTGTGTGATCATGAGGTGTTGATGGATCAAGTAACAGGCATGAGAAGATCTCAAACAAACAAGAAAAATCGTATTGTTGAGAATGAGCAGGGAGGTGTCGGAACAGAGACCTAATATACATCAGTAGACAATGGGACATCCCTCACAGAAGGGTCACAAGAAAGTGATGAGTCAAGCAGGGCGCCGTATAGCACAGATGCAATGCACAAGATTTCTCTGATTCCTTGAGACTTCTTCATCCCCCACTATCATAACTCCAGTACTGCCTTTCACTGCAGTTTACACAGAAGCATGTGCACAGATATGGATAAGAGAAAAGAGTTCAGGACACTGGGAGTCCAAGTACAGGAATGAGAGTGGTGATATCAGGATAGTAGGGGGAAGGTAGGGATATGAGGGGAGGAAGGAGGAACCGATTACAAAGATGGACACATAATCCCCACCTGCACCCCCAGGGGGGAAGAATGACAGAAACTGTGGTGGAAGGGAGACTACACTCAGAATGAGGGGGAGAGCAGGGTGGGGACCTAAGGCCCACTAGTGAGTAATTGGTCACCCTTTTACAGGGGAGTCACGGGGAGGAGACAGACCAGTCAAGGGGCAGCCAGGCAGCGATGATGCATACAAGTTTACTCTAGTTCCTGAAGTCTTCCTCCCCCCAACCATCATGGTCCCAACTCTACCCTACAAATCCAGATGGACTGGAGAAGGTACACTAGCAGAGGGGGAGCTGGAGATATGGGAAAACCAGGACAGTTGAGGCCCTTTGGGCCAGTAGTGAGATTGGAGCTGCTGGATGGGTGGAGAGAAGGTGGGTTAGAAAGATGCAACCAACTGCAAGGATATACACATAAGCTCCTATTTGAAGGAAGGCAATCAAAGGAGTGGGTTGGGGGAGAGGTCAGGCAGTGTAAGATATGACAGAACAATAACTGTATAAAGTATTGAGGGCTGGTGGGGAAGGGAGAGCAGGGGAAGAGGAGAAAGGGTGGAAAACCGATATCAAGGGCTCAAGGGGAAAGGGAGACGTTTGGAGAATGATGACAGCAATGAGCATGTGAAGGTGCTTGGCACAGTTTGTTTATTTATGTATTGTGAAAAATGATGTACAAGCCCCCAGTAAAATGATTTTTAATAAAAAAAAAGAGGTTAAGAAGGATAGACATGGTGTGGGGGAGGAGGGGGAAATGAGGAGCTGATTCCGGGGACTCAGATGTAAAGAGAATGTTTTGAAAATGATGATGGTGGCAGATATGCAAATATGCTTGACACAATGGATGGATTCATGGATTGTGATAAGAGTTGTAGGACCCCCCAATAAGATGATTTTTTAAGATGATTTTTCAAAAAAGATAAAAAGATACACATGTACTTGGATGAGAATTTCAAAGTGATGGGAAAATGTTACTTCAGTACCAGAATAAAAGCTGCCCTCTCCCTACCAGAAAAAAAAGATATGAAAATAATAATAATTTTTAATTTATCAAGGGGTCATGAGGATGGGAGTGGGGCTTAGGAGGGGAAAAAGAGGAGATACCAAGGCCCAAATAGAAAGTAAATGTTTAAAAATAATGATGGCAACATATGTACAAATATGCTTGATAAAATTGATGTGTGGATATTCTGGTTTCTCTTCAGATCTTATAAATCTTTTGCCTTCTACGATTGATGTGTGAAATGTTATAAGAGCGATGAAAACTCATAATAAAATGATCTTTTAATTAAAAAAAGCAATGAAGTCTGGGATATGCAGATAGACTTGGGAATTTTCAGAGTGCTCGGTAGAATTTTCTAGTAGGAGTGTTGCGTGAGGCAGGAACAGCGCAGAGGACCTCAGGGTAACTAGGAAATCATTCAAGAAGTAGGCAGATCATGATCTTCCAGCAGACTTGGAAGAAGAAATATAAGGAAGATCAACAGACTACATCCTCCCAGAAGCATTTCACCAAGGAGAGAGTTTTAAGAGTGTCAGATTCTACAAAGGCTATTTTTGTCCCACTTTTTGTCTCAATCCCAAGTGCTTTCACAGCTTTTGTCAAGTAGTCAGCATTAAGTAAATAGTTACTCAGTTTGTAAATGAAGGAATCAGGCAAGCAGAGAAACAGTGAGGTCAACCAGGACAGTCATTGGTGAAAGAGGAAGTAGAGTGCATATAGACAGGAACAAGACTCTACAGAAAGATCACAGAAAAAAAAAGAAAGTCCTGAGTCATTATTTTATTTCACATTTTGAAATATATTTGGAAGAAAAGAAAGAAGAGGGATACAGGAGACTTGATGGAAGGAGGTATTTATGTGTAGAGATATAGGGGTCTGCAGAGTGGGGGAGCTGGAAGGAGAATAGGAAGAACAAACAGTAGATAAATCAAGATCTTCTGAGGCTGGGATGAGGGGTGACCCTGGTGGCACACTGGTTAGATGCTCCATTGCTAGCTGCCAGGTCAGGGGAGGTATATGGATTCTGGTGGGAAGAGAGGAAACAGGTGAAAAGGAACAGAGACAAGGTTATGTGGGGAAGCAGTGATCTCTGTTTTCTTTCTGAAGAAAAAGGTGAAGTTGCAAGTGAAGAGGAAGGATGCTATCCAGGACTTGTGAGTGAGGAAACCTTTAAAGCCTGCTCAGAGAATGGAGGTAGAGGGAGACACTGCAGTCCCTGCTCAGCAGACGCTGGAGATCATGAACTTGTACTGGTCCCTGGCTGATGGACTGTGAGATCCTTTGTGGTTGTTATGGAAATTATGCTGATGTGTGTGTGTGTGGCGGTCACCTAATCTGGTGTCAATTCGAGAATTAAGAGTGTAGGAATGGATCCAGCATGTCATTCTGAAGATGGTCAATGAGACCTCTGTGTGAGCGTGGCCTTCTCCTCTGAGAATTCCTTCTTGGAGAAGGTGACACTGTCTCTCTCGGTTCACTTCCTTGGAGACTCTCTACTGACAACAGTCTCTTGGAGACACTATCCTGACAAGATGCAAGGCTGACTCCTTGTGAGACATCCCGGAGGTGAAGCCACAGGGACCTCCCCTGATGGAACCAGACTGAAGCTGGAGGAGCCACTTAGAAGCCTCTGCCAACTCTGAGATGTTTACAAAGACACTGGATCCAAAGGCATTCTACCACTCTGGGTTGTGATCATCTTGCTTTTGGTGTTATAGCATGTGTTTCACGAATCTGAAGAAGACTTTATAGACTGGTATCAGACATATGGTCTAATATCGGATTTACAATCTTGTTCTGGACTGGGCTGGGGTATTTTCTTAATGTACAGTTGCTCTTATATATAAACCTCTCCCTTACATATATATGCATTCATATGAATTTGTGTCTCTAGTCTACCTGGACTAAGACAGTGTGGATGGATCCTTAATTTCTCTTCCACTTTTGTCCCTCATCCCCACCCCCAATAATCAAACTCTTTTAAAAACAATTCAAAGTGATTCAACAGCAATTATGTACCATCATGCTTGACTATGTTCTTTCATACCGTCATGAAAAGATGTAGACTTTGCAAAATGGAGGAAGGCTTGTCCCTGGGCTGACTGAAGCGTTGCAAGGTGCCTGCCAGGGGTCTTTGATGAGCTGGCGTTGGCACACAGTTGGGGCATGTGAACAAGCTCCCGGTGGAAGGTGGCAGGGATGGAACAACTGTAGACGTTTGGGTTGTAGATCAAGAGTTGAGAATCTGAATCAAGAGTCAGTTAAGAAGGGATGAGAGTTAAGCACAAATAGAACTGCTCATTGCATATAATAGAACTTGTTATGGCATAAAAAGCAAGACAAAACGCAGAAGTTCAACTGTTTTGTCATATACTGTCTTATGAGGCTTATCTGGGTTAATTAATTTAATCCTTATTGCAATTATTCTATTAGCTAGGTAATCTTCATCCTCATTGCGTAGTTGAGTTAATTGAGAGACTTTCGTCACATATCCAAGATGACAAAGCTTGTGACTCACGGAGTTGTCATTCGAACTCAAGTAGTCTGACCTTGAAGGTCACATGATCTCCTTCCATCTGTACATATGTAAGAATATAGAGTAACCATGTACCATTCATCAAGCTCAAGAATGATCTTCTCCTCCAGGGCACATTTAACCCTTCTGCTATTCAGCTCTCTGATAGTAGAGTGCAGGGGTCCTCAAACTATGGCCCATGGACCACATGTAGCCAATGAGGACATTTACAAGCCCACTGGGTGTTTTTGGCACGACTCATGCTGGATCTGCAGTGAATTTGTTCATATTTTTTTTTAAACTATAGTCCAGCCCTCCAGCAGTCTGAGGGACAGTTGAAGTGGGCCTCGGTTTATAAAGTTTGAGGACCCCTGTGGGTTACACATTAGATTGCTATGCGCAAGGTCAGCAGTTTGAAACCACCAGCTCCTCTGCAGGAGAAAGATGAGGCTCTGTACTCCCTTAAAGAGTTGCCATCTTGATTTTTGTGAGTGGGTTCTCATGATAGAAGTGTATGTGTGAGACAGAATTGCTACATGGGCCCCAGCAAGTTAGACTACAGTTTGAGTTGGTAAGTGACTGAAAACTTCAGTGGTACTTGCCATAATGTGAATATTTGAAGAGAAACATATTTTAAACTTTCTTATATGTGGATGCTGCTATGTGAGAGTCTCTCCCATAAACAGTGGAGGGTAAAACAGTATTCCTCCTTCTCCTCCTCCCCAACACCAGTTTGCCATAACGAAGTATTTGTCTGTTTGACCTTAAGGCCTTGCAGGATCACATTGGTGCGGCCCACAGGCACCATGTGATGCGCACATTAGAAAATAAACAAAGCAAGAGTCTGTCATTAAAAATCAGAAATTTTCTCTTTGCATGCCCACCTGGATTTCTAGTTTCTCTTGGAAAAATCCTGGAGATCGGTAGTTATGAGGCTTGCATACAATCTGATAGAGCTGAGACCATGGGGGCAGTGGGAGCTGGCCATGTAAATTGGCCTTTTTGTTTGACCCTTCTTTTGTTACTTGCCTAATCCCTTAGACACACAAAAAAATGACTACCTCTAATTAAAGGTCCACTGGGGGTGCAAGCATCGTGTTAACTAAAAAGACCACCCCATGGGTCTTTCTCCCCTCCCCAACACATTTAGTTACCTATTGCTTTAAACTGGT
The DNA here is from genome assembly GCA_004026705.1 of Nesogale talazaci. Classification (NCBI taxonomy): domain Eukaryota; kingdom Metazoa; phylum Chordata; class Mammalia; order Afrosoricida; family Tenrecidae; genus Nesogale; species Nesogale talazaci. The sequence goes on along the minus strand of PVJH01007524.1, from coordinate 11,802 downwards.
TGTACTTGAAAGTTATACAAATGCCAGTTTGTCCATTTCGTCTGCCTGTGGGCGGATAATCATAGCCTTCTTCAGGAATTGGAGGGAACCGGGGAATGGAATGAATCAGCCAGAACCCCTGGACTCTGTTCCACAGCAGCAACCCTGTCGAAGATATGGTTAAATATAGATAACTTAGAAAAACAAAGCTTCTTCTAAAAATGGACTCAAAATTGCAATGTGGAAGCCTAGTTATGCTTTACACCAATGCTTTTTTAAGCCAATAGTCACAAGAATCACGGACATTTTTCAAAGATTAAAAATAAACTAATTTTAAGCTGCATCACATTGCTCCATTATTGATTAAAAAAAAAAACCCAAAGGGGCCACCAGCCCAGCCGACCTATGAAGAGTTAAAAGGAATCCCATGTTAAAACCACAAGAGGAATTTGTTTGGGCAGAATGCACATTCACTAAATTGGAATTTGACCTTGTTATACTGTACAGTCACCTGGCAAGTCTCAGATAGTGTCTTCACAAATAAGCTATTTTCAAAAGCCAGATAAAAATCAGAGCTGAAAGAGAAAATATCCAATGAAGATATAGAATTGCAGCAATTTGTTGTAAGAACATGATGCTCATTTATGTGGCCGAGGAATCATCGAATTCCACAGGTTCATAGAAAGAGGCAAAGGGAAGCAAGGAAGCTGGGCTAGAACATCCAGATAATAGACTGGTTCATATAAAATCTCCCCACAAATATGTTATTAAGCAGGATATAAAAACTGTGAGAACCAGAAAGGAAGCACACAGAAAGATCATTATTGTGTGAGATGGCACAAAGAACCCATCTCCCACACATGTGTATGAATATTTCTGTGATTACAAATTATACTGATAGAGTAGTCAGAATGTCTGATTCCCATATGACCATGAAAACATAAACTTCATCTATGATTGTCTTACTGTTAGAAACAAAACCAAATTCCTGTCTGTTATTTCTTTTTAAAAACGCCCATTAGGATAGTGTATTATTGCTCTCTGGGCAGAAACAGAATCAATATCTATGACCTGATGGACTGTGTTCAAAGTTATGTTGCCTAACAAAGTTGAGTGATCTTTAAATGCCCTCATCAGCCCATATGAGTGTGCTGTTTTATTCAAATTATCACCTTCTGGTGCAAATGCCGTAAGATAGTGGAGAAGCTGTTGGTTTGGAGAACTCTCCCATAGGCCTAGGTTCCTATTCTTTTTCCAGTCTTTCCTCCCAAAACTCTTCTAACAGTTAAAGTCAAGGATGCTGGGAGGTTGCTGCATGAGAGGCTGTAGAACATGGCATGCTATTATAATTGTTGTGTTACATCAGGAGGACCAAAAGCAAGCAAGCAAACAAACAAAGTGAACAACTTAGTTGCTGTACTTTCTACTCTGATGCCCGGTGGCCTTGTGTGTGTCTGGCCAGAACTGTGCTCCCAAACATTTTCCATGCCTGATATTTCACACCCACATGGTCTTCTGAGACACTCCTCCGGGGACTTGAACCTCCAGTCTGCTGTTTAGCAGTCAAGCATGTGCAACTGTACTACCCACACACTCCTCTCCTGAGGGCAACAGCGCGACTAGATGAGAAGGCCTTTCAATGCTCACGCTATTTTGCAGACATACCAATTCAACTCTTATGCAGAGGCTGCAAACTGGCAAGGGGGCTTCAAAAAATTCTTGAGGAAAATGCAACAGATTTTAGTTCTCTGTGGATTTTCCCACAAACTGTTTGAAGGCGTCTCAAAAAGGTCACAGATAAATGTTTACAATTGCATATTCCTTGAGGGTAAGATGGATAATACCTGCCTCCTTTGACAAAGTGTCCACCCTTCAGATCTTCACTGCTGCCTGTGGGTTTCGTTTGCTCTGTTACAGCGCTTGCCTGCCCTGTGGGGACTTGAGCATGGCACCTTCTGAAGAAGACTTGTTGTTATGAAAAGTTATTTATAATCCAAGAGTAAGTCAAAAAGTATTGGTAGAAAAGTGTACAAACATTTCTCAAACAGAAATCTGTGAAGAGATTGTTTTCTCTGTACGCTTATGATGGTGGTGTGCCCCACTCTCTAACCTGGCCCTGGTGGGTTCCGCGTTCTGATTCACATCATGTCAAAGCAGCAGTGTTTGTAGCCATGAGGGACTTAAACCATGTTCTTTTGTGATGTTCTTTGAGTCTGGGCCACCACAAGAACTCTGAAGGGACCAAATTAAGACTTGAGGATGGATGAAGTAAGGTTTGCCAAGGACTCAATTGCTATCAGTTATTCATTTTTCCACACATACATTTTAGCACTGTAGGTTTATTTGGGTATAATTTACTGACTAAAATCCAGCTTTTTGCATATACAGCTCCATTTGAAATAAATGGAAATTAATTTTTTTAAATCAACAATGTGTTCTTTCACAGAGGCCCCAAATCAAGTTGTTAACAGGGCCACCCTCCCGCAAAGACTCCAGAGGAGAATTCTTCTTTGCCCCTGGAAGTTTCTGGTGACTCTAAGCCTTGCTTGGCTTTTGACTACACAATGTTACTATGTGCTTCCATCTTCACAAGTTTCTGTATGCCCCTCATAAGGATACATGGATTTAGTGTCTACCTGATAGTATAAGATGATTTCATCTCAAGATCTTTAGCTGAAATAAATATTTTTAAAGAAGTTTTTTTAAGAAAATAGCCAAATAATTTTATATGCTCTAATAGCTCTTGCCATGTATCTATTTATAAACTACATATACATACATACAAGGGGGTACCCAGAAAACCCCAGAATTAGCTTGGGCAGAGTGGAGAGTACATAGAGCACATTTTTCCTAGTAGGTGAGCATTGAGCATCACTCTCTGAGCTAGTGCATATGGTGGTGTCACCTGGAAAGGTTCTCTCTGGTCACACTGAATTTTTCCTAAAAGCAGTTTTGCTTGAAGCTTGTTTTTTGTGAGGCCAATTTAGAAGAACAGCATGCAGCTATGAAATTTTGTTTCCTGCTTAGGAAAAATGCTGCAGAAACTTGTGATGATGAACACAGCTTACCAGGACAGTGCTATGGAAAGAGTCAAGTATATGAGTGGTTTTCTCCTTTTAAAATAGTGAAAAGCCAATTGATGACAAGCCTCATTCTGGATGTCCGCCAACTTCCCAAACTTTTGAAAATGTCAACTCGTAGTACACATGGACTTCTGTTCCACCAGGTCAGACTGTTCATCAAGCTTTCTATTCAGAAATTCTGAAAAGGTTGCATAACAATGTGTGACCAAAAAAGACCTGATTTGTGGCATCAGGTGACAGCAGTACACCTGCTCACACAGCCATCTCAGTGCACTGGATTTTGGAAAAGAACCCCAACATGCCTCTCTTGCCCCACACACCTTACTCACATGACCTTGCTCTGTGCTATGTTTTTGCTTCCGTGAATGCAGAGGGACATAAAGGGACAGCAATTTGACAACATAGAAGAGTTGAAGAAAAATGGGGGAGGTACTGTCAGCCTTCCAAACAGATGAGTTTGACAAATGTTTTGAAGAATGAAATCTCAGCTTTGGCAAAATGTTTTAAGTGTAATGGAGAGTACTTTGAAGGTAATAAGTTTGTTTTGTAAAAAAAATTATATACATAGCTTTCAAAAAATCCCCTCGTTTTTTGGTTACTCCCTTATGAATCTAGATAAACTATAAAAAGTTAAATGTGGGTAAAAAAATATAAATTCTCTACACACCAGATAATACTATTCAATCCTTTCTATTTTTCATTAATACATACTTCAATTTTTTCAGATAAATATTGCAATGAATATTTCAAAATTTTTCAACTTAATATATGACAAGTCAAAAAAGGTTGCTAGTAAGTTTCCAGTTCATATATGCAGATGTTTAATCCCACAAAAATAGGTTTAAATGCATCTCTACCGTCAGTGAATGGTTGCAGACAAGTTCTCTGAGTAACACACTTGTCATGGTCTCAGTAGGGTGACTTTGAAAAATAAGATACATTTTGTACAATGAAAAAAAAAACAATTTTTGAGATCAGGGCTGATATCTCTAGAATTTATTGTTTTCTTTTTAACTCGGCTAGGGAAAAGGTTGTGCTGATCTGGGCAGACCGGAGAAACAAATCCATGGTCACACATATGTATATAAGGGAGAGGTTTATATACAAGAGCAATTGAACATTGAGAAATCATCCCAACCCAGTGCAGTCCAAGCTCATAATTCTGATATTAGCCCATATGTCCAATTCCAGTCCATTAGTCCTCTTTAGACTCATGAAGCACAGGCAATGACATGAAGACAATCCCAAGCTAGTGGTGCAGAATCTTGTGTATGCAGGGTAGAAACATCTCAGTACTGTCAGAGGTCTCCTGTGGCTTCTCTAGGTCCAGGTTTCTGGTCTCATTAGGATAGGTCCAAGTAGCTTCTCCTCAGGGATGTCTTGCAAGGAGCCAGATTTGTCAGTCAAGCATCTCCAAGGGACTGAGTAGTGAGTCTCACACTTCCAAGGGGGAAATACGGCGAGATTTCCCAGAATTCTCTGGAGAAAGCTATGCCCACACAGATGTCTCGTTAGCTAGCTCCAGATTGACAGGTGAGACTACACCCCTACACCCTTAATCCTCAAATTGACACCAGGTTAGGTGACTGCTACAAAACTGTTATCTCATTGTCTAGATTTGCCTCTCCCAGAGGACTGGTGATCATGAGAATTTCTTCATGTGCTTGTTAGCCATCTGAGGGCTGTCCTTGTGGACTGTCTATTCATGTGCTTTGGTTCCTCACCATCCTCTCACTTTTAACTGGGTTATGTTTTTTGTCTTATTGAGGTGTTTAAGATTGTAGCAATTTGTTCTTTGTTGTGTCACTGCTAAAAAAAAGTGTCCCAATCCATGGGCTCTCATTGTTCTCTTTTGATGAAATGTTTTTGGTGTACATAAGAGCTTTATTTTTTTAATATATCCCACTCATCAATTTTGTCTTCCACGTGTGTGATTCCTTTATGATGTTTGGTCGTTTCTGTATGCCCTACAATAAGGCCCTTAAGTTTGTCCTAATGCTCTCATTGAGAATTATGTTCAGGTCTCTAATTTATCCTGAGCTTCCTTTTGTGCATGGGGCAAGGTACGGGACCTGTTTCATTCTTCTGCAGATGGAGATCCAATTTCCCAGGATCATTTGTTGAAGAGGGTGTTCCTTTCCTATTCAAGATTGTTGTGGGTACTGTGTTGCAAATGAATTGCCTGTAGGTTGATGCTTTGATTTCTCTTTTTTTTTCTTGTTCCTTCAGTCTATGTATCTAATAGATCAGTACACTGTGCCAGTTGTTCTGACTGTCAGAGCTGGGCAGTAGGGTAGAGGTCAGGTGGTGTGAGGCTTCCTACCTTTTTCTTTCTTTTGGGAAGTTCTTTGCATATCCTGGACTTCTTCCCTCTCTGAGAGATGTTGGTAATTTGTTTTCCCATTTCTTTAAAGAATGGAGTTAGGATTAGGATTGGAATGGTATTATCTTTATAGAATGCTTTAGAAAGCATTGACGGTTTCACAATATTGTTTTCCTATCCATGAATATGGGATTATCTTCCACCTGTGTAGGTCTCTGGTAATAATCTGTAAATTGTATTTTGTACAGGTATTTTGTTTCTTTGGTCAGGTTTATTCTTATGTCTTTCATCTTTTGTGTAGCTGTTGTAAAAAGTATTATTTTCTTGTTTGTTTCTTTGTTTTTTTGAGCTTTGGAAGCCCAAACAGAGAGCGAACAGCAATGAGTTTGAGGAGAAAATGTTCTGAAATTGATCATGGAGATGATTACACAACTCTTCTTAGTATGATTAAATTGTATATGTGTGATGCATATGCCAATAAAACTATTTTAAAATATGCTAAGAAATAAAAATGTGATATGTGCAATGGAATTTGCCCAAAGTATGATATAATTTGTGATACAGAAATAATCATTTCAAGGGCTCAAGATAATTCTCTGAAAAGTCATGCTATTTTTCAGCATAAAAACATTTACAATATGTATGCAAAAAAATGGATTCCCCATAGGAGATAGAAACTAAAAGCCACTGTCATACCTTTGGTGTGTCCGTACTTCCTGCTGTAGTTCACAGACTTAGGGACTCCATCATTGTATATTAAATAGGCTGTGTTGTTACTCTGCAGGAACACACAAGGGTTATAATGACATAAATTTGCTACTCGAAAATGCTCATAGAATTTCTACTAGATATGCACCTGCAATACAGAGCTTTAATTAATACTCATCCATTCCTCCAAAAGGCAACTTGCCTATCAATGTGAATTCTGTGGCATGCAAAATAAGGAAAAGGAAGTCCATTTCCCACCATGCATGATTTCCTCTGTGACAGGAGCCTGAAGCATTGTAATGTGTGTGTGATGTGTGAAAGTGATAGCCCCACTTTGCTTGGTTGTTTTGAATCTAGGTTTCAAATTAAGCAACCAGCATATATTAAAAGAGTGCTTAAATAGTTATTTGGGAAATGAAGTAGCTATAGCTAGCCAAGGATTATACCTGGGTTTTTTTCCATTGGTATTCTCAGCATAGCACAGAACTGTCTGTCAGGGTCTGATCTCTCCTGCCTGCTTTGTGTTTTGCTGCTTGGCCAGGCTTTGTGATTCCAATGATCTGTTCTCCCTACCTCTGTGGGATGAGAGGCTGCATCTAGATAATACTAGATATTTCCCTGTTCCTAAAGGTGTAGAAATGGAATGCGTGATACTGAATTTCCTCGGAGAAGAAAAAAAATGCTAGTAAATTCTCCAAACTGTTGGTTCACTAAATGAGTTAAAATGTAGTTACTATTTTGATAGGATCTCTTTGTCATGGTTTGGAAACTTGTTTGTTTGTTCTGAGAAGCTCTGCTTTATTTGGGTCATGATCTGGTGACTCTTCCTGATGCCAGATACTCTGATATTCAGGTATCTCTGTGGCATAATTAAAAGCAGAAAAGGCACCCATTTTCTTTGAAAAAGCCTCTGCTTTTCTCTCAGAGTGGGAAAAATCAATTATGGAGTCTCTCGCAGTGGCTTAATTATTTGCTGTAATTAAAAAATAAAAAACATTTCTTGGGCTGAGCCCCGGTGGCGTAGTGGTTGAGTGTGGGGCTGCGGCCCTCAGGCTTGGTGGTTCAAATCCAGCAGCAGCTTTCCAGGAGCAAGACTGGGTAGCTCCCACGACCACCACAGGGCAGTGGTGCCCCCCCCCCCCAAAAGAACATTTCTTAAGATGTGCAACAACATTTATATAGCTTTATGCCTACTGTGCTTAGGAATGTTCAGGAAAGTGAAACTTTTCATTTATTGTACATATTTTCTATTATTGACACCCGTATCATCATCCTCTGATAATTAGTTATTCTGTGGACCTGTATGAATGTGGGTATGAGACCATCGTGTGCCTTTGTGGGCAATGTGGACTTTGAGAATGTAAGATGGGGAATCTTTTTCTTAGAATACATGAAAATTACTGTTCTAATGCAGAAGTATAATACCAAGCTAAGGGTAAGTGGGTTATGGTCCTGGTGGGAAGGAGTGATTCAATAAAAGGACAGACCATGAGGTTAAGAATAAGGTAGGTCTAGGCATTTGCCTTTGTACAGTTTTATTCATATTACATATATGTTGAGAATTGTTTTGGCTACTGGGTGATGTACAAAAGGGATACAGTTTCTGCTCTCAGTCTAGTACAGAACATAGGCAGACAAGTTAAGGCAATTATCATATAATTTGGTGTTATGAGAAATGTTTATGAAGGATTCTTATTTGCAAAAAGTGCTTTTCTTATTTGAGAAAGAAAGGAAACAATTACACCTGTAACCTGCATGCATGCTGGCTTAGAACACTTTGACCCTTGAAATTCAAAGCCAGTTGATATGACCTGAAGGCCTGCTCTGGGTTATAAGTTACCATTCCAGTGGGGGTAATGTTCTTAGTCATTCTGGCACAGAGTTCTAACTTCTGAGGAATGTTCGCGCTCACCGGTATGCCACTTGCTGTTGTTGGTCTCTATGTTTAGTTCCATGTCCATCAGACGTGAGCATCCATCTCTTTGCCCAAATCAATAACTCAAGGCTTTCTATGTGAGCATGCTCTCCTAAAGATTTGAAATTATTGAATGCTTTGGCATTACCACATTGCCCTGACTCTAATCTCGCTCCAAGTTTCCCACACTTTAAAATTTCTAGTTCCTTCCTGTGATACTTAAGATTTATTGTGCCAACCTGGCCGATGAACATATGTGGGATTAATGGAAGGGCAGATTGATAAGTGGCTCGGTGAACCTTGCCTGTCTGGTTTCGTGCTCTGATTGTTGGACCAGTTGCAGCTGCCTTAGTTAGTTCTCTGCCTCAGCTGGCAAGGCTCGTTTCCTGCAAGACATCCCTGAGGAGAAGCCACACGGCTCTACCCCGATGCAGCCCTGGGTGCTGGAGCAGCTGTGGAAACCCCTGCCAGTGCTGAGATGCTTACACACTCACTGATCTGGCTTTCCTCCTGCAGTTGGCATCAATGTGTGTGTTTTGTGAGAAGAAGGATGATTTGTAGATGAGTGTCGGACATATGGTCCTAATGTTGGACTTAAGGACAGCACTGGGTTGGAGTGCTTTCTTAATGTACAACTTCCCTTTACATAAAACCGTCTCTTATAAAATGAGTGTCTATGAATTTTGTTTCTCTAGTCGACCCAGACTAACACACGTTCCCACCTGTTTGTTTGCTTTGCTGAGCAATTTAGCTTTTTCCTCTACCTAGATTTGAGGTCACATCTGCACCTTCAGAAATCATTATTATTGTCTGTCACACTAAGAGCCATCTACTTCAAAACAGAGTAATGGTGGAGACTTTGCAAGGCTATTCTTTCCTCTCCCCCACAGCCTCTGTGATGCGGAAGGAAATGATGTTGACATTTATTTTCTCTCTGCTGTTTTACGCTTTCCAACCCAAACCCAGCCTTGGAAGGCAGAGCATCTGTAGGCAATTTTGATTTTAAATAACAATCTGTTTATTCAAAGCAGGGTTGTTGAGATTAAATAAGATAATTTTTAAAGCACTTGGCACATCAAAAGAGTCTATAAATACTTTATAAGTTGAACTCGGATCTGAAAACTGATGGGAATGAATACAACGATTGTGAGCTCACATGGTGACAAGCCCATGTACATTTCGAGTAACTATTCGGATATGCATGTGCAGTTGTGCGACAGGCTAAATCAGTTAGTGCATTACAGCGCAAACCCAGCACATCATAAGAGCGCCATCATCTCATTTGCTTAGTTCTCTATGAAGTGCCCTTAGGAAATGTGTGTGTGAGTGTAATGGGAGGCCAACTGTGGAGTGGTTTTTCTTGTCATCCCTGGTTGGAAAGCAGGATCTTGCCACTGAAGAGCAGATGGTGTTTGGGCTATTGGGAGGCTGTCCCTCTGGGGCTAGAATGCCTACTGGCAAGTCATGCCCCTATGTCTGAATTCTCTTTTTCCTGGGTGAGTTCGTTCGCTTGCACGATGAAGGCAGTGAGTTTAATGTTCATTCAGGTAGTTTAGAAGGATGAGACTTTTTGCTCCTCTGAAGAGTGGCAGTCTCAGAAAGCCCCAGTGGCAGTTCTACCCTGTCCTGCAGGGTCACTATGAATTGGAATTGACTTCATGGCTGTGAGCTTGATAATTTAATTCTAGGGCTTGGAATGAGGTCTTTAGCTATCAACTTAGCCTTTGTAATCAATATCTAACCAGAAGGAAGACCAAGCAGGGCCCTTGGCTTGGGTGAGAACAAATTCATCACTACAGTGGCATAAAGATCCCATAGCTCATCTCGCACTGCTCACGTTTCATTGTGATGGCCGGGGACACTTCTTTCTATTTCTATCGGATGGGTAAACTTGTGCAATTTTTGCGGATATAAAAAGATGGACTATATTGGATTGATTAAACAGATGGAATAAAACTAAATGGGCAAAAATAAAAATAGTGTATCGGCAGGGCTTTTGGCAGCCAGAAGACTTACATATACATACCCAGTGCCATGATAGCATTAGACATGGTGTCTAACCTATCAACAGATTTGGCATTTCTGTGGAGTATGAAAAGAAGCCTCTTGGTCAAGTGTGTTAAGTGTTGAGCTGCTAATTGCAAGGTCAGCGATTCAACCCCACCAGCCCATGGGTGAGAGAAAGACGAGGCTGACTACCCCAGTAAAGATTTACGGTCTCAGAAGCTCTCTTATGCAGTTCTTTTCTGTCCCAGGAGGTCCAGATGCCTTGGAATCAACTCATTGCCAGCGTGGGGAGAGAGCGCAATGGCCTCTTTCTTAAGGTGTGGGTCAGATTGTCTCGGAGAGCTGTCTTTCTCCCTCCGTGTGGGTGCTGAGTTCCAACTGCCAACTTTCCATTGGAAACGCCATGGTGAAGCCAGAGCATCGCCGGGATAGGTGTCTGTGAGTTGCTTCTCATGCATCGAAACCCCTGCACAATGGCACGATATAGTGCGGCGTGTTTTGGGATTAAAAAAAAAAAAACTCTCACTACTATGAGTCAATAAAATTCAAGGCAAACTCATCGTCATCCAGTTGGTGGTGACCTCTGGCCACCTCACAGGGCAGGTAGAACTCCCACTTTGAGTTTCTGAGACGTAACTCCAGGGGGTACAAAGTTCCATCTTTTTCCCAAGGAGCGGCTGGTGGTTTTCCACTGCCGGCCCTGCCGATCACACCGCTGACTCCATAAGGGTTTGTAAATGAATAGAAAAACAATAGAAGTGTTATATTTGGAATCGATTTAGATATTTAGAAGCTTATGTATTTTCTGAGAGGACTTCAAAAGGTTTATGAAAAAATTCCATTATCTTTTCATTTCATTTTCCATCATGTATGATTCAAGGGAATGATTAGCTCGGACGTACCTTGGAAGCATATGCTGTATAGAGTTGTTGTAAGGTCTTCCCCAATACACTCCGGGTGGTATTCATTCCTTGCTTACTCCTCCTCCAGCTTCGCATTGTAGAGTCTAGGTACAGGTACTCTAAGCCTGTCTCTCCGTTTCCCCTTTCTTGCCTTTTCGGTAGCTTGTAAAAGACAAACCTGACAAAAGAAGTAGCTATGGATTACTAACATTTATGAGTGCTTGTCCCATGCCAGTCATTCTAAGAACTTAAATATATACTTTCAATTGCTTTTCATGGAGACCTATGAATTTAAGGAAAGGGGTTAACTTTTGCTCTTGATGTTTTTCTACCCTTCTCCTTGCTTCTTCCCAGAAAAAAAAAAGTGAACCATATTGAACAAATACATTTATTGGTCTGGTGGATGTATGGACTTCCTTTTAGAGCAAGGCCATGCTCCTTGGGAATGGCTCACTCTGTTTCTTCTGCAGTCTATAGGGAGAGATGGCCAGTGCTCATATATAAATGCTCATATATTTGCAGTTGGATGATTGGGTGGGAGACGTGGGTTTGAGCTTCTGAGAAGAGGAAGCCCTCCTTGAACCTCTGACCTGAGCCATATTCTTTAGCTTAGTTTACACTCTGCATTAGGAAATCAAGGCCAATATCAGTTTATAATCAGGCAATTAAATCAGGTATAAACTGATAGATACAAGTCCCGGGTTTCTCAACAGCATTCCCAATAACATTTTAGGTTAGATCACTTTTTGTGACAAGGGGTTTCCTGTGGTTGCAGGGCACCTGGCCTCTAATGACTAGATGTCAGGATTACCTTCATAGTGGATTTGCACTGGGCTGCCAACTACAAGCAGTTCAAAACCACCAGCCAGTCCATGGGAGGACGAT